>QLPI01008685.1:0-20141 GCA_003314275.1 Chroogomphus rutilus
CCTTCGATGTTTTGAGCTGAGTTTGAATTTAGCTTACATAATAACACAGTTTTCACTTTTGCGCTCCAACATTAATTACCTAGAGCAACTCTACATCGCACACTTGTTGCACTGACTTGTCGTGCACTTGTTGCACTTACCTGTCACGCACTTGTTGCACTGACTTGTCATGCACTTGTTGCACTGACTTGTCGTGCACTTGTTGCACTGACTTGTCGCGCACTTGTTGCACTGACTTGTCGTGCACTTGTTGCACTGACTTGTCGTGCACTTGTTGCACTGACTTGTCATGCACTTGTTGCACTGACTTGTCGTGCACTTGTTGCACTGACTTGTCGCGCACTTGTTGCACTGACTTGTCGTGCACTTGTTGCACTGACTTGTCACGCACTTGTTGCACTGACTTGTTGCGCACTTGTTGCACTGACTTGTCATGCACTTGTTGCACTGACTTGTCGCACACTTGTTGCACTGACTTGTCACGCACTTGTTGCACTGACTTGTCACGCACTTGTTGCACTGACTTGTCGCGCACTTGTTGCACTGACTTGTTGCACACTTGTTGCACTGACTTGTCATGCACTTGTTGCACTGACTTGTCACGCACTTGTTGCACTGACTTGTCACGCACTTGTTGCACTGACTTGTCGCACACTTGTTGCACTGACTTGTCGCGCACTTGTTACACTGACTTGTTGAACACTTGTTGCACTGACTTGTCGTGCACTTGTTGCACTGACTTGCCACATCCTTGTTGCACTAACTCACTGTGTCCACCACCGAGCATTGTGCACTTGTCACACTCGCTGTTGTGCACTTGTTGCACTGACTTGCCACACTCAGGTAGTCTGTGGAAGATGTGGCCTATGTGCCTGGGTGCAGCTGGGAATTGCCTGTGGAACTCTTGTATTTTCCATCTTGCATTCCTCATGTTCTTCTCTGGCACCCATGAATTATCTTCTCGGGGTACTCAACCCACTTCACCAGATATTGCAGCACTCCTCTGTGCATTCTGGAGTTTAGAACTTCCTCCACTTCATACTCTACTCCTTTTGGTGTCATCACTGGCAGAGGGGGTGTTGGCTTTTGTTGTATGGAGGATGTGGGTGTTTGGGCAGGGTGTAGCAGGACAGTATTAAACATAGGATGGATGTTCTTCCAATTGGAGGGTAGTCGCAGTTTATAGGCACGTTCTCCCACTTTTGCCACAATTGGGAATGGGCCATAACATCTGTCATCTAGTTTTTTTGAAGGTCGGTCGGTGGTAATATTAAGGCATTCCAAGTAAACCTTGTCCCCCACTTGATATTGTGCCTTCCTTTGTCATAATACTTCTTCATGTCTGATGCTGCCTTTTCTAGTGCTGCTGCTGCCTCCTCTCTTATTTTCTTCATCCTTCTCTCAAACACATCTGCTGCCTCTGTTTCTGCCTCCTGTTGTGGCTCTGTAGACTTCCTTGGATGTTGTCCATAGTTTAAGTAGAATGGAGAGTATCCTGTCAATACTTGGATCTTGTCATTATAGCTGAACTCTGCCAATGGCAACCATTCTACCCAGTCATCCTGCCGATGGTTGACAAACAGCCGTAGATACTGTTCCACCTCTTGGTTGATGCATCCTGTTTGTCCATCTGTCTGGGGATGATAGGGCGTTGAAGGGTTCATCTTTATCCCTAGCAGCTGGTATAGGTCTTTTGTGAACTTCGAGATGAATTGAGAGCCCCTGTCACTGATCACCACCTCTGAGAGTCCAAAATCTCTCTACACCATGTCTCAGAAGATCCTTGCAATCCCTTCTGATGTAACCTTTCCAGTCTATCCACCACCACCATAATTGCATCATATCCCAGGCTTTGTGGTAATTGGGTGATGAGGTCCACCGATATGTACTGCCAAATCCTTGTTGGAATTGCATTTGGAGCTAGAGTCCCCCTTGGTTTTGCTGGGAATGTCTTTGTTTGTTGACACCTACTGCACCCATCCACATATGTTCTCACATCTCCATGTATCCTTGGCCACCAGTAGTTCCTGAGGATGAGTTCTGTTGTCTTGAACCTTCCAGGATGTCCCGCAGTGGGTATGTCATGGTGTAGATGAATGATTCCTCCCAAAGCTTCCTGTTCTTTGGTATGTATATTCTTCCTTCCTATGTTATGATCCCCTCTTCTTCCTTCCAATCCTTCTCTCCACTCTCTACCCTCTCTCTGACTTTGATCTCTATGTTCTTTGCCTTTCTGATTCTTTTCATCAGGTCTTCCTCCTCTCCTCTAAGCTCTCCTCTTATTGCTCGGAAAAACTCTTACTTCAACACTGTAACTCCAGTATTGTCTCCTTCTACTCCCTGTTTATGGTCTTTCCATCTTGAGAGGAGGTCAGCTTTCTTGTTGAGTTGACCTGGTTGATGCTTCAGGATAAAATCATAATCTGCCAATTCAAGTGACTACCTGGCCTGGCAGCAGTTCAGCTTTCTTGCCATCATAAAGTATTCTAGGTTTTTGTGGTCCGTCCATATTTCAAATGGTTACATCGCCCCTTGCAGATAGTCCCTCCACTCTGCCAATGCCTGCATGATGGCTAGCATCTCCTTATCATGTATATCATAATTCCTCTCTACATCATTAAGTGCTTTGGACATGTAGGCCACCAGTTTCCAGGTTCCCTATTGTATTTGTGATAGGATTGCACCACTGGCGAAGTCTGAACTGTCTGCTTCCACTCGGAACAGGTCCTCATCTGTTAGGCAGGCTAGGATTGGTGCTGCCATTACTGCTGCCTTGAGGAGTTGGAAGCTTATCAACTGTTCTGGTCCCTAATTCCATGGCTTGTTTCCTGTTAGTTCATGTAATGGTTTGGCAATGCTTGCAAAGCCTTGGATGAAGCGACAATAGAAATTGACAAAACCAAAGAATTGCTGCAGTTCATTCTTTGTCCTGGGAACTGGCCATCTGCTTACCCCTTCCACCTTGACTGGGTCCATCTCCACCTTCCCTTCACTCACCACCAATCCTAGATATTCCACCTTCTCTTTCTCAAACTCGCATTTCTCTGGTTTGAGATAGAGATTGTGTTCTTGTAGTAGGGCCAAGACATGCTTGACAGTCCTTCTGTGCTCTTCTAAGTCTGTCGAGTAGATCATGATGTCATCTATATAGGTGCTGACACTTCATTGATCAATTCATGGAAGATGTCATTCATCATCATCTGGAATGTTGCAGGGGAGTTGGTTAATCCAAAGAACATGACCAGTGGTTCGGGAAGGCCTCGGTTGGTGATGAAGGCCGCTTTGTGTTCATCTCCTTCCTTGACTTGGACATTATTGTATCCCCATCTAATGTCCAGCTTAGTGAAGATGAGTGCATGGCATAGTTTGTGGATCACTTCAGAAATCAGTGGCAGTGGATAGTAGTTCTTGATTGTCATTGTATTCAGCCGTCGGTAGTCCTGCACTGGCCTCAAGCTGCCATCTTTCTTTTTGATGAAGAAGAATGCCAATGCAATAGAAGACTTGGATGGTTGGATCTTCCCTGACTTCAGGTTTTCTTCCAAAAACTCATCTAGCTGCTTCTGTTCCTCTAGACTGAGTAGATACACTTGCTTGAGAATGGTTCAGCCCCTGGCTTTAGTTCGATTGCATGATCCCACCACCATCATTCAGGAAAGTTATTGTCAAACCCCTCCTTTGTGAAGACCCCTCTAAACTCTTCCAGGTAGTGTGCTGGCACCATTTCTTCCACCGTCCTCTTCTTCTTCTCCTTCTGTGCCTCCTCTGCCAGCTTCTGTGAGTGTGTCCTGGCTACACACCCTTCCTCCTCCTCTGCATATATCCAGGTCACAAATATATGGTCTCCCTCCTCTAGTTCTTCCTCCTCTTCTTCTAGATCATCCTCCTCTACACCTGCTTTTGACATTCCACATTCCAAGGGACATCGGTCAAATGTCATCTCTCCTGTCTTCCAGTTGACACTTGGGTTATGCTTCTGAAGCCAGTTGAAGCCAACAATGAGGTCTATCTTTCTGGTATTGGTGACTGCAAAAGGGAAGACCTCTGAGTGGTTCTTTATCCTGACTCTGAGGGTTACTGTATGGGTTATTGGTCCTCCTTCATTGTGGGTTCCATCCACATTGTAGATGGGTAGTGGTCTTGGGAGTCTTTCCATTGGCAAACACTTGGCTTTTGCAAAGCCTTCATCGATATAGCATCCTGTTGCCCTACAGTCTAGGAGGGCTTCAATTGTGAATCCCCTTTTGTCTATCAGTGTTTCAACAGTGGTGGATATCATCACTGAGGATTGGTTGATTCGTCTGATCCACTGTTTCCTTCCCCTAAGCTCCTTGACCACTTCTATGCCCTCCTCTCTTCTCATCCCTCTTATGGATTCCACTACTTCTGATGTCACTTCTCCTTTCCTTCCACTGTGATGTCCAGCACCTCCTTTTTCTCCTCTTTTGTCCACCCATCCATTGTTGCTCTAACCTTCTGTATACCTCGAGGTTTGGGACAGTTTTGTGCTATGTGTCCTTGCTTTCTGCAGTTGAAGCATGTCACCACCCTCACTGGCTTCCCTCGAGCCTGATCAATCTCCATGGGTTATGGTCCCAAAGTGGGTGGCAGAGCAAGTGGCTGAGCTGGAGTAGATTGTGGATTCCTTGGAGCCTGCCATATCCTTGGTCCTATAGTCCCCCTTTTTGTTGCTTGGTATTCACGTAACTGGCTGTCAAAACAGAGGGCATATGACTTCCACTTGTCATACATTGTTGGAATAGTCTCCAGTGTGTAAATCCATTTCACTACCTGCAGGGACAGGTTCCTCTTGAGCAAGGCAACATATCCTTCATCATTATACCCTGCCTGTTGTCAAGCTTTGGGTACTGACGGACTTTGGTACTGCCGTGGGTTGTCAGGCGGTGTAGAGTTGCTCTAGGTAATTGATACCTAAAAGCCTGCGTGCACCAGTCCTTTTCTCTGGCAGGATCTAGTGCAGTCGTTCGGCACAGCTGGAATAGGTTCTGTGACTCGGCAATGTATGAATGAAAATAGAATGTGAACGAAATATGGTGTGATGTGACAGGGATGTGACCTTGATGAGACGCGAATGCGTCATGCTGACTAAGACTTGGACTTTGACTTTGGGACTTGAATACATTAGTCTAGACGTTTCTAGACTAGTCTTGACTTGGACTTGTAGACTTGACTTGGGGCTTTAACTTGTGAACTTGAACTTGTTATTACAGAGGTGAGCCAGAGGCCTTTATATACAAAAACCAAGCAACAATGTGAAACAATGCGAGAGGTTGGCTATGTCAGTTGAATGACAAAGCACGAGAACAAAGTATACAAAAGAGGAAACTATGGAGAAACTCTGGAGAAATGGTATAGCATAGAGGCTGCATGAATAGGGGCTAGGGGCTATGATAAGGGGAGACTAACCAAAAAGGTAAGGATGATGAATAATAACGAGAAAAGACTAACAGAATAGGAAACAGGTCTGAGTCATGCCAAGAAAAGGGGAAACATATAAAAGAAACAATAAGGAAGTCCACCAATAAACATCTAACAACCTTGTCTACTACTCCTGAGGGGCCTTAGGATGAGTTAAGGGACTGAGTTATCTCGAAGTATTTCTAGGTCACAGGCAACATATCTTCTGCAATTTTTCCAGTATCCAATCCAAGGATAGGGGTCTGGGAGTAGGAGGACTAATGGGTATATGGTCGTGCACTCTCATTTTGTGTTTAAGAGTGAGTCGAATGGAGTGGGTGGGATAATCAGGATGGGATGGTGCCCTGAACTCTGCCTCATATTCCACTCTACTCCTATCTGTCAGGCATCGGATACTGACGGACTTCGGTACTGCCGAGGGGTGTTGTCGAAAGGTCGGGCGGACTATGGCCAAGTCCTGCAGGCCAAGGGTAGTGGCGTTGGCTTCAACGTACTCGTGCATTGCGCCCTACTTGCCATGCGTGCCACTGTATTTGCAACAGACAGATACTCGGGGGGATGCTGAGGATGCCGGCCCGAGTCGAGGACTTAACAGAAGAGAAGAAGGTAGAAGGGCCTAAGCCTAGTCGATACCCAGAATGCAGAAGTATGTACATCCATGTCCTACTTATATAGGTTAAGAAGCGACATGTGGAATAAGGAATGTGGGACAACAAGGTATGCAGAGCATGTGGTTGTTGTCCACAACGAACAAAATTAGAACAAGGAATGCAAAGCGGGGATAGAATAATAAAAGGCAAGATAATAGGATTGTGACTCAAAATGGGACAATAGGGAGTGGCCGAGTATAAAACAATGGGGTCGTGTCCGAGGATAATACAAGGACAGGAAGTCCCGAGGTGAAACGGACCGAGGAGTGCGGATGGCGGATGTGCCGAGCCGGGACCGGCGCACCAAGTGTTATGTAGGCAACCCGGGCACTTGGTCGTGGATATAGGATGATTGTTCGGTCAGCACTGCCGGTGAATGGGTCTTGGTACGTGGACTTGACACTATCACGATATGCTGGTCTAGACCTCATTCCAAGAAATATGTATAGTTCTTGACTTTCTGGGAAATAGACTGCATCTCCCATCGCATATGACTGAGTGTAGATTGGATGGGATCGTCTTCTGAGTGAGAAATGTGCTGGTGGGGGTACACGAAGATAATGATATGTTAATGGTTCTGCCTGGATATGTGTGTCCTGGGTGTTGTAGCATTGCATGGGAATGAGCTCTGAAGAAGACATGATGACAAATTGAGAGTCTGAAGATCGGAGTACTGAATAGAATGGTTGGCTACATGATATGGTGACAGTGAAGGTGATATGGGATGAGCGCCATCGGAGTCTGATTTGGAACATGGTTGAGATCGGTCGCTTTACTGTCAGCGGACAATGGCCAAGTCATGCAGGCCAAGAGTAGTGGCATTGGCTTCAACGTACTCATGCATTGTGCCCTACTTGCCGTGCATGCCACCTATTTGCAACAGACAGGTACTCGGGAGGATGCTGGTGATGCTGGCCCGAGTCGAGGACTCTGACAGAAGGGAAGAAGGTAGAAGGGCCTAAGCCTAGTCGATACCCAGAATGAGGAGATATGTACATGCATGTCCTACTTATATAGGTTAAGAGGCGACATGTGGAATAAGGAATGTGAGACAATAAGGTATGCAGAGCATGTGGTTATTGTCCACAACGAGTAAAATTAGAATGAAGGAATGCAAACGGGCATAAAACAATAAAGGATAGGATAATAGAAATGTAGCCAAGGATAGGACAATAGGGAGTGGCCAAGTATAAAACAATAGAGTCGTGACCGAGGATAATACAAGGACAGGAAGTCCCAAGGTGAGATGGACCAAAGGGTGAGGACAAGGAGTGTGGATGGTGGATGTACCGAGCTGAGACCGGTGTACCAAGTGTTATGCATGCGGCGTGGGCACTTGGTCGTAGATATAGGATGGTTGCTTGGTCGGCATTGCGGAGTGGATGGTTCTCAGTACGTGTACTTGACACCTGTGACCTGTGTTCCTCAAACTCCACAAAGAACTCTGTTGCTGGCCTTCCTCCTTGTCTCAGCTGCTCCAGCTTTCGTTGAGTGTTATAGCCCATGCCGCCAAATAAACCCACATTAAACCCCACAACCACCCGCACCATTTCTGGGACCTTTCCGACCGCTCAAGCCTGATTAACCGCTTTCCAGATTCCAATGCATCATTCCAAGGTTCTGTGTTTCCGAGCCTCCAAAGATTCTGAAGTCAAGGTTCCACTCCTTTGATAAACAATGCACAGGATCATCATGTACCTCACTCCCTTGTTCTTCGTTTTATATTGCCCCTTGTACTCTCTTCCCCCCCTTGTCTTTACTAGGCAAAAGATAGTACAAGACTAGATACATGTATATAAGTCACCAGTCGACTGGACTATTTGCCAGTACAAATATCGACTTAATTCTGTGTCATAGTTTCCGATTCAGTTCTGGTAAACTTTCTGACTTTCCGAAATTAGAGACAGATGATTGAGGAGGGTGCAACACATAAGTTGAAGCCAAGTCTCTGTGATCTCGAACCACTCGTACCACTCTATACCATGAACAGTCCTAAGACCCCCAGTGCTTCCCGTTTTTCTGTTCCCATTCCGATTCCTATCCTGAACCCACAACCTTTAGTCCCTCCATCTCCAGAGTATGAACCCCCCTTTGGAAACCATTCGGAACCCTCCAGAAACCCTTCCGGAAGCCTCTAGCTAAGCACCAACATGTGGATTTAACATTGAGCCATTTCTTTCTTATTTGGGTTATGGAATGTTATCAGCAGCTCAGCATGGAATTCCTCCCAACTCTGGTAGCTGTGTGTTCCTGCTTCCAGTTCACCTCCAGAAACCACCCTTGTGGTTGTTCTGGAGGGGGAATTGTTCCCAGTGGTCTAGTGGCAGGGGTAGATGGTCCAGATGCTTTTGATCGGATTTCCATGTTTTTGGCCTGTCTAGACGCATTCCAGGTGGACTTGAGTTATTTCCAGGGTCTCCTCGTGGTGCTTGACTGCTGTCTTCTGCGTATTGTTGAGTTGTCAGAACAGCATTTGGGGGAGGTCACACTGGCTCGAAATCTTGTTGACACATTGTCATCCTTGATTAATCAGGTGGAGGGTGGTCCCAATGATCAGCTCTCAGGCGGTGTTCATTCTTCAGGGACTGGGGGAGTTTTGGGTGAGTCTGTTGAGTGACTGAGTCGTGGGAGGTGGACACTTGGTGTGAGGGGTCTGTTGGGTGAGGTTCAGGGAAGTGAGGTTAGGAGGGTGAGCCTCTGGGGCTGGTTCGAGTTGGAACTGTTTTGTGCTCTGATCGGATTGGTTCTAATCAGAACCTGGGGTATTCCATGTTTGTAGTAAATAGATTGTTTGTATAATTGGGTCATGAGTGTGATTGTAGACGGCATTGGGGTGGTTCAGGGGGGAAGTGTTCAGACTTCTAACCGATGTGGGTTGTTTCCAGGTGTTCTCCCCTCTCCTAGGGTAGACATCTCATCGTCTGCCTAATTCCTGTGGTCAGGGTCATGGTGGTCATGGTGTTCGTGGTGGTCTTGGTCATGGCAGTGGTGGTGGTCATGGTGTTTGTTTTACCGGATTGTTGCCTGGTCAGCGGTGGTGTTGTTGGGATTTGGGGATGTCCTGCAACTTGAGTCTCAGTTGAATCATGTCAATAGTTCAGCTCATATTAACATTTTAACAAGAAGGGTTCTAGTCTAAGGGAATCTACACATGGTACCATTTTGTCTAAGGGTTGGTACAGAATTCCACGATGGTCAGGGTTCTTCCTGGATGGAGTTTTTTGGAGGGTCGGATTGAGCACTGAATGAAAACTGCTGGCTCATGATATCAAGAATCAGTTAGGACAAATCTAAACAAGTAGTACTCAATGCCCTGTCGATTGACGGATCGTAGTGGGTGAGCATATGGTCCTTGTAACTAGAATTCTGATGGAGTTCGGAGGGTTGGAGTCAGAGGGTCGGAGTATTTCCACAGAAACAGGTCGAAATCTTTTCAACGATTGGTCATGGGGGGTCATATTTCTGAAAAGGTTGGATGCGTTGTTTGTTTTACTTCCTTTGGAACAGTTGGTGTTCAATGCGAACAACTGGTGCTGGAGTTGGGAGCCTAGCTTCTTATTCCTCGGTTTCCAAAGCATCCAACATCTCAGACTCTTCTTCAACCTCTTCTGTCATGGAGGCTGTGTTCCCTTTAGTGACTCTGGTGGTGGATCTTGGGCATTCCTTAGCTGAGTGGCCCGATCTGCCACAGAAGAGGCAGAGGTTTTGTTTGAAGTGGCGTTGCCATTCTTGCGGTGTAAGTTTTCTGTCTTTTCTGATTTTGGACGAAAGGTCCATGGTAGTCCTGCTGCTGCTGGACGGGGTCATGGGTTGGCCTGAATTAGCCATCTTATTGCCCGTGTTAGGGGCTGAATACATGGTCATGGGGGTCCTCCCTCTGTCATAGGGGCAGTCGAAGTTCCGGGTGGAGGGGGGGCTCTTTGGCGATTTCCGATCCTCGCTACCAGTAGCGGGCATTGATGGATTGGGACAGGAGGCAGAGTTGGAGTAGGGAGTGGGGCTTTCCTACTCTGGAGATCTCGTCCTTGATCCTGCCAGGGAGTCCATTGTAGAACTGGCGATGAAGTGCAGCATCTCCCCAGTGGACGTGGGTGGCTAGTCAATTGAATTCAACTACATATTTCATAATGCGCTGATTATCGCACATGTGGAGGTTCTTGAGGTCTGCTTTGGCCTCTCCTTCTGGGTCGTGGGGGCCAAAGTTGGTTTTGAGTTCATTCACAAACTCCTCATAGTCATGGAGCCAGTCTGCTCGTCAGGGGCAGAGAGGGCTGGTTCAAACCAGTCCAGGGCAGTACTGGTCAGGTACGACAGTATGTAGGTTACCTTGGTACTGTCAGTGTCGAAAGCGTCAGGGCGGTCATGGAAGTTCAGACTACACTGCACTAAGAAGGCTTGTAGTTTTCTCGAATCGGATCCATCGAAGGTATCTGGATCCTAGACCTTGGCAGCGTGGGAGGCTGATCTTCTGGGGCTGGCTAAGTTGCTTGCTAGCATAATGAGGGCCTGAGTGAGATCGGGCACAACATTGGGTCCTAAGGTGGGGGCCTCTCCTGGGTGTGCAGGAGGCGGCGGTGCTGTGGTGGGTGGTGCAACATGGGGTTGGGCGATGGGGGGTGGTGCAGCGAGCAGAGGTACGACAGGTGGTGCAATGAGTGGTGGTACTATGAGCGGTAGTGCCATGGGCAGAGGTGCAAAGGGTGGTGGTACATAGGGGGCAGATACGAAAGGGCTTGCGAACATGTGATAGGTCTCATGCTTTATGATGATCAGGAGTGTGAGTACAAATATACTGTTAAATCCATGTGTCGGTGCATAGCTAGAGGCTTCCAGAAGGGTTTCCAGAGGATTCTGAATGATTTCCAAAGGGGGGTTCATACTCCAGAGGTAGAGGGACTAAAGGTCTCGGGTTCATGATTGGAATCGGAATGGGGATGGAAAGATGGGAAATGCCGGGGGTCTTAGGACTGTTCACGGTATAGGGAGGTACGAGTGGTTTGAGATCGCAGGGACTTGGCTTCAACTTATGTGTTGCACCCTCCTCGATTGTCTGTCCCTAATTTTGGAAAGTCGGAAAGTTTACCAGAACTGAATCAGAAACTATGACGCAGAATTAAGTCGATATTCGTACTGGCAAATAGTCTAGTCGACTGGTGACTTATATACATGTATCTAGTCTTGTACTATCTTTTGCCAAGTAAAGACAAGGGGGAGAAGAGAGTACAAGGGGCAATATAGAATGAAAAACAAGGGAGTGAGGTACATGATGATCCTGTGCATTGTTTATCAAAGGAGCAAAACCTTGACTTTGGAATCTTTGGAGGTTTGGAAATGCAGAACCTCAGATTGATGCATTGGAATTTGGAAAGCGGTTATTCAGGCTTTGAGCGGTCGGAAAGGTCCTGGAAGCAGTGCAGGTGGTTGTGGAGTTTAATATGGGTTTATTGGTGGCATGGGCCATAATGCTTATTGCCCAAATAACCGGGTCTGAAATAAATGACAAGATTAAACTGTGAAAGGTATTCCAACCACCTAGCTTGGCATCTAGTCAACAACTTGGTTGTACGAAAATACTTCAAGTTCTTATGATCAGTGATGACATTGACTGGCTTGGTGGAACCTTCCAAGTAGTGACACCACTTCTGAAAAGCTTTGAAAATT
Source organism: Chroogomphus rutilus (assembly GCA_003314275.1). Taxonomy (NCBI): domain Eukaryota; kingdom Fungi; phylum Basidiomycota; class Agaricomycetes; order Boletales; family Gomphidiaceae; genus Chroogomphus; species Chroogomphus rutilus. The sequence continues at coordinate 11,751 of QLPI01008685.1, forward strand.
GCAAGCAGGTCTTTATCGCGGACATTGTAATTGAGCTCTGGGAAAGTGAAAGTTCAGGAATGAAAAGCAACAGGATGGAGCTCGTTGTCTGAGGTGTGTTGAGAAAGTATAGCTGCTAAAGTGTAATCTGATGCATCTGTCTCCACAATCAAGGGCAAATCAGGAGTCTAATGAGTTAAGATGGGGGCAGACATGAATGCCAGTTTCAGCTTATTAAATGCATCTTGTCAAGTACACGTACTGAGATCCTGGTAATTCGGCAGTGCCGACCAAGCAGTCATCCTACATCCACATACAAGTGTCCATGCCACATGTACGTCACTTGGTATGCCAGTCTCAGCTCGGCACATCCACCACCCACATTCCTTGTCCTTACCCCTCACATACTCTACGCCATTCACTATGCATTAATCCCACCATGCCTACTCCTCATTCCTTGATCTGCCTCATCTCAGGACATCCTGTCCTTGTTTTTGTGAAATTATCAAGACTGAAATACTATCTCAGTCTCTTGGAAAAGAGCTCTTATTAGAAGTATTTAGCTACCTGAAATACTATCTAAAAGAATGGTCAACAATTGTATGAAATATGAGAATAAACTTGAACTCATACCTCAGTCTCTTGGAAAAGAGCTGAGGTCACAGAGTCACACAACTGCAAAATACAATGGCAAATTCAAACTCCTATCAAAGGTAGATATCAGAGATAATAATGAATAGAACCCATACCCTCTCTCCAATACCATTAGGTCCTGGTTGCCAGGGATGAGGAGAAGAGATATTTGGGCTGAATATCAAATCCTTAACAGTTTTATCCTTGGCCACAACTATTGTTTTATAGTTGGGCACTCCCTATTGTCCTATCCCTGGCCACATTCCTATTATTCTATCTTTTATTATTCTATTCCCATTTGCATTCCTTCATTCTAATTTTACTCGTTGTAGACAATACCCACATGCTCTGCATACCTTATTGTCCCACATTCCTTATTCCACATGTTGCTTCTTAAACCTATATAAGTAGGGCATGCATGTACATATTTCCTCATTCTGGGTATCGACTAGGCTTAGGCCCTTCTACCTTCTCCTCCTCTGTTAAGTCCTCTACTTGGGCCGGCATCTTCAGCATCCTCCCAAGTATCCCATCTGTTGCAAATTGGTGGCACACATGGAGAGTAGGGTGCAACCCACGAGTACATTGAAGCCAAAGCCACTACTTATGGCCTGCAGGACTTGGCTGTTATCTGCCCAACCCCTCGGCATTCCTGAAGCCTGACATATCTCTACACTCCTGACTCTAGTTCCAAGCCAGACCTTTGCGAGTGAATCAAGTAAGGGGAGCTGTAATGGAGGAATAGTTGATCAGCTGGAAGTGACATTCATGTCTGCCCCCATCTTAACTCATTAGACTCCTGATTTGCCTTTGATTGTGGAGACAGATGTGTCAGACTATGCTTTAGCAGCTATACTCTCTAACACACCCCAGACGGCAAGCTTCACCTGATTGCTTATCATTCCTGAACCTTTACTTCTCCCAAACTCAACTATAATGTCCACAATAAAGAACTGCTTGCGATTTTTGAAGCTTTTCAAAGGTGGAATCACTACTTGGAAGGTTCTACCAAGCCCTCATCCACCAACCATTAATCCCACTCTGTCTGCTCCCTATTCCTCAACCCGCCTTACCTCAGGGCACTCTGCCCTTGTTTTATCCTCAGCCACAACCCTATTGTTTTATAGTCAGTCACTCCCTATTGTTCTATCCTTGGCCACATTCCTATTATTCTATTTTTTATTGTTCTATCCCCATTTACATTCCTCCATTCTATTTTTGCTCATTGTGGACAATACCCCCACATGCTCTGCATACCTTATTGTCCCACATTCCTTATTCCACATGTCACTTCTTAACCTATATAAGTAGGACATGCATGTACATACTCCCTCATTCTGGGTATCAACTAGGCTTAGGCCCCTTACCTCCCCTTTCTCCTGTAAAGTCCTCTACTTGGGCCGGCACCCTCAGCACTCTCCAAGTATCCTTTCTGTTCCAAATTGGTGGCATGCACAGAAAGTAGGGTGCAATGCATGAGTATGTTGAAGCCAAAGCCACTACTTCTAGCCTGCAGGACTTGGCCACTCCCTGCCCACATCTTTGGCCCTTCTGAAGCTTGACAAAATCACAACATCATAAATCCTACAGATTACTCAAACAGCTTCCAGTACCAGACAAACCCTGGAACTCAATATCCATGGACTGCATTGAGCAGCTTCCCACATCCTTGGGATTCACAGCCATCCTAGTCATAGTCGAGTGCCTTTCCAAACAGTCTATCTTCATTCCCACTTCTGATACCATTACTTCCCCTCAACTTGCAGAACTCTTTGTACTTCATGTCTTCTCCAAACATGGCATTCCTTCCCACATCACTTGAGATCGAGGCTTGGAATCCGTGTCCCACTTCTGGCATTCTCTCAGGAAAGCCCTTGACATGAAGTTGCACTTCACCTCAGGATATCACCCAGAAGGTGATGGTCAGACCAACATACTAATCAGACATCAGAGCAGTACCTTCGCATCTATTGCAACTATCAATAAGACAACTGGGCTTTGCTATTACCCCTCACAGAGTTCACCTATAACAACACTCCCAGTGCCACTATGGGAGTCTCGCCATTGTTTGCTAACAAAGGCTATCATTCCAATCTCATCATTGATCCCGAATGCAACCTTGCTTCATCCCGAGCTCAAGACTTTGTAGTCGACCTGGACCAATTGCATCAGCAGCTTCAAACCAGTATTCTCAATGCTCAACAAATATACCAGACCTCAGCAGACACTAATTAACTTCCATCCACCAAACTTTCCTATTGGCAGTCTTGCATTTATCAAAGCCAAATTCTTTAGGACTACTTGTCCCACAAAAAAAGCTAACTGAGCAATTTTTGGGTCCATTTGAAATCATTGCACATCCTGGTACTCACTTATTTACTCTGAAACTCCCAGACTAAATGAACTCAGTACATCCCATCTTCCATGTTTCAATGCTCAAGCCAGCCTCTCCTAATCCCATTCCTAATCACATTCAACCTCCTTGAGATATCCAAGATCCTTGATTCAAAAATTGATAATTGACGTATGGTAGGGAATAGCACGGGTTAGGGTAACCCGCACGGGTCACCGGGTCAGGTGCCCTTGGGTTTGGGTGCGGGTCAAGCCGAGAGCACCCGTGACCCGGCCCAACCCGCCGCCTCAACTATGTACGTGCATACAACACGCACGCGCCGCACGCGCACACGTACAACACGACCGCGCCGTACGTGCAGGCGTATGACACAAACGCACCGTACGCACACGCACCGACACCAACGCGCCACATGCGCACACGCCAACATCAACGCACCGACACGAACGCGCCGTACGTGCACGCGCCAACACCAACGTGCCATATGCGCACGCGCTGACACCAACGTGCCTTACGCTCACACGTGCGGCACATACGGCGCGTTCATGTCGTACGTCGCGCGCATGTATGGGGCGTTCATGTCGTATGTTGCGCGCGCGTACGGTGCATTCGTGTTGTATGTCGCGCGTGCGTACGGCATGTTCATGTTGTACGTTACGTGCGCCTACGGCACGTGTAGGTGCGGCGCGCACCTGACACCCATCGACCCGTGGGAAAAAACCCATGGGTTGATGGGTTTGGGTTTCCCATGGGTCGGGTGTGGGTCACCCACATTTGACCCGTGAGTGACCCGTGCCGTTCCCTAACGTATCGTGTGTAAGTTGTTGTATTTAGTGCGGTGGGCAGGATATGAAGGCACAGATAAATAAACTTCATGGCTCCTTGTAACATAACTCAATCATGCTTCCAAACTCATTCAAGAATTTCACAAGTTGTACCCATCCAAACCTGGACCATTACCCATTCTATAAGCACCTTGCAATTTCTCTTTCATTTACTCTCGCTCATTCCATTCCATTATCATTTTTCCATTTGCAATTCAGATCCTTCTTTCCGTCTTCAAGTTCAACTCTCAGTTCTGATCCATCATTCCTTATTCCAACTCAGCTCTCAATTCCGAACCATTCATTCATTCCACTTTACAATTCTGATTCCTTCCTTTGTTTAGTTTCAAGTTCAATTCTGAATCAAAAGACAAATAACAAACAAAAAAAACAATTCTTAAGTCCAAATACAATTTCTATTCTACAATCCTAAGTACAATTCCTCTTCCTCAACATCATCCCATGCATTACCAGATCTACTCACCCAATTTCCCCAAGTCCCTCACACCCTAGGTTGCTCCAGTACCAGCCCCCTACTCACAGACAATATCCACACAGCCATGTTTCTAACCTCTGCTTGCAATTCCTCATTTGCCATCTGGCTCTCGGCATTGTCCATCCTGCTATCTGCCATCTCCTGGTGAAGCGTGTCGATGGAGTCCTTTAGCTCTTGAATTGCATGAATCAGTGCAACCACTGGCAAAGTCTGAGGCAGCACAGGGATGACAGGCAGCAGGGGAGGGAGGGCCACAGGAGGTGGTGAGGGAACAGGCAGTGGAGATGGCTCGGGTAGTGATGGTGAAGGAGTTGGGGTGGTAGAGGAGGCAGTGGAGGAAGTGGTGGTGTGGGTAACAAATACCTGATTTGTGGTGTAGGTATCACAGGATGTGGTGGTGATGGCTCAGGAGGTGGGGAAATGGAGGCCAGGGAGTGGGAGAGTCTCTGGACTGGAAGAGGGAAGTGCATGCCTTGGACTGGGTATTGTTATATATTATATATTAAGTCAATCCTACCAAGTAGTTAGTACACCCCATAGTATAGATCAGTGGGTGCAAGCGATGTTGCAGCAGCGGTGGTGATTTACTACATAGGCAATCAGGTATGTAGTTAGGGAGCAGACACTGGTCACTCATACAAAGAGTAGGTGAGCTGTAGACAGTTTTCCCTCCTTAGTGTTTTACCCTACACTGAGGAGGTGAGTAACCTACACATAATACTTACAGCTAGTACTGAACATATCTTGTAGACTAACTTGTACTAGGTAGTATTATATTAGTGTTTTACCCTACACTGAAGAGACTAACTTGTACTAGTCTTCACAGTTGTTAGAGCTGCCTTGTTGCCCAACATACTGCATCACTTACTAGTAAAATAACTGGCTTTGAATTATCTTAACACTGAGTCCTCACCTTGGTCTGGATCCTCACCTTTTTTGAGGGACCTGCTCCATCTGAATTCCGAACATCCTCATCCTCAGGCATACCTTCTTCTCTCACCCTTTTCTTCGACAAGACTGACCTCAGACCTCTCTCGACCTCAGACCCCTTATCCTTTCCTTTTCCTTTCTTCTCCTTCCTCTTCCTTGTTCCATGACCTCACACATTTATTGAACACCCAACCCCCCACTTGCTACACCATACACACACTCCTGTATTCAAATCGCCATGCCATTTTCAAAGACACGTATTGTGTCTCTTCATACATCATTCACACAGGAGGTCCAATTGACACACCTCTAGCTAGGCTGTGTCACTGTCTACTTCTGCCAACCTCACATCACGATAATACATGATGGTGAAGTTGGTTTTGTGGCCTTGTGTCAAGCCCCCGATACCAAGCTCTGGTTCACTCGGTAGTACCGACCAAACAACCCTTGCCTTTTAGTCCCACACACCAGTGACAAGTCATCCCTCGCCAGTACATGGTCTCGGTCTGGTACATTTGGCTCATCGTTTGGTTCACTTTCCTCATCCTGTCCTCTCTATTGTGAAAGGCAACAAATTCCCACAGTGATGTGTTCTTCCAACTGGGCCAAAAGGCCACTATGCCAGGTTATCTGGCATTAGTCTGTGGGCACTATTTAAACAGCAACTTGTTACATGTATTCACCAACCATTGCAATGGTATGTAACATCTATTCATTGTCATTCATTCATTCCCTGTCCTTTCCCTTGCCTGTTTACCTTCAGGACATTCACTCTTTGCTGCCACTCGGCAGTGGCCCTATTGTTTTATGTTTGGCCACTCCCATTGTTCTATTCTCACTCACTCTTTTGTCCTCAGCGATACTTTATTGTTCTATTGTTGTCCACATTCCTTGTTCTATTCCTGATCATTGTGGACAATACCTCCACATGATTCTTCATACCTTATTGTTCTCCATTCCTTGTGCCACTCTGTTCCACATCTCACTTATTAGCCTATATAAGTAGCCAATGTATGTAGATGGTTCTTTGTTCTGGAAATCAACTAGGTTTACGTCTTCTTGTCCTCCCTTCTCCTGTCCCAAGTCCTTTACCTGGGCTGACATTCTCGGCACTCTCCCAGGTATCCCTCTGTCCCAAATTGGTGGCACGCATGGGAAGTAGGGCGCAATGCATGAGCACGTTGAAGCCATGCCACTATTCCCAGCCTGCAGGACTTGGCCACTCCTTGGCATTCCCGGAGCCTGACACCTTGCATTTTAAGGTGAGCATACTAGAGTCAATGATGAGCACATGCCAAATCCTGAGAGAAAAATATTAATCACTTTTGCACTTCTCAAGTGAGACCCTTCAACCCATGGCACTCTCATATCTATTGCACCTCTTGTGTCCTCTTCGAGTTGCATCAGGTTACACTCGATGGTTGACAATGAGGGAGTAGGAATGTCGGTGGGACAAGGGGCATTGGTGCTGTTGAGATAAGATGCGATGGGCGAGTTGTAAAAGCCCATGAGTTTGTGGACAAAGGCAGGGTTGATGATAGAGTTTTCCATTGGTGAAGTTGATGATGGTTGCTCCCCCCAAAACCCCTCACAGCTACTTTTATATGCTTTTGCAATTCCAAACTCCAATAGGGCCACCATCTAGAACTTCATTTCTGCGGCCTTGTGGGACTCAGCCATAAGGGGGGGAAACTATTAGGAACCATATGCCGGCGTACCCAACTATTCAATTCAGCCCACTCAGCCTAACTCTGCCCTCACTTGCCTATTCATCCATACGATCCTCAGCTCTTGAATTCTATTGCACCTCATGTATCTGTCTTAGTGTCACATGCACCTGTCAATATGCTCCACTCATTCACCTCAATTCCCATATGCTCGCAAATCCATTTTTACTTCATTTACATTTAATATCCTTTTCATTACATTCTGCTCCACTTTCCTTATTCACAATTCCGTTCTATCTCGAATATCCAATCTGTTATTATGTTCCTCATAGGGTAACTCTGTTAGGAATCAGGGTCACATGTCACCCCTCAATGTCATGGAGGAGTTCAAGATCAGGACATAGTATTCCATTCCTGCTCTTTACAATCCTTGGACTTTCTCTTCTATTATAGGAATCTAGTCAACTCCTGGTAGATTTGAAAGTAGTATAAAGATCTTGTACATTCTATAGTTTGGTCCTCAGTCAGATAATTGACTAAGATTTCAACTAAGCCTTTCTTCCATTCTTGCTATTCCAAGATTAGGGACCAGTGAGATCTGGTGGGTGTAACATACAAGTTGAAGCCTTGCCCTACTCTGAACCTCGCCATTGTTTCACCTTTGGGAGATATTCTTATATTAAGACTATGTCATTCTTTTACATTGTAACAGTCACCCACATTTGACCCATGGGTGAACTGCGCCATTCCCTAGCAAGGATGGGCAATTGAGCAGGAGGCACCTATGCCAACCTACATGCACCACATGTGCATACATATGACACCTGTCATATGCATTCATTTGAACCCCCACCATACATACATCTAACTTGGTGAAATACTTGACCCTCTGAAGCTACACAATGAGTTCCAAAATGATGGGAAGCAGGTAACATGCTTTCAGTACCTGACTATAAGTCATTTCCCAGCACAGCCTTGATCATGCACAGACCATGTACACAGCTTTTATGCCTTATATGTATATGATTTTGGCCTATTTACACTGGCTATATCAGGCCTTGCATAGACTCATATCTGTGCTAAAATAGCTAGCATAGCCATGAAGCTGTGCTGTTGCAATGGGCATAGCTATGCACTTGGTAGCCAATTCAAACTCCACACTGAGTTTGAATTAAGCGCCCAAATAACCGGTTTTGGGTACTATTAGCAAACTCAGCTGAGTTTGTGGACTCTTATGGATACTGTAGTTGGGCATCAACAAAATAAAGGGCTTTTAGCCTCAAAAGAAAATCAGGAAAAATAGGAGAAAAATATAGTGAATTTGAGGCTATTGGATAATACATTTAGATACCCAAAGATCAATTTTTATTCCACAATTTTAGTGACAAAAAGAGAAAATAAGCGAAACTTGTAGAAGAAAATTAAAAGAGAAATAACAGGCACCATTGGGTGCTTTTTTAGACTAGGTCTAGATAGACAAGATCTCCTACAGTTTGTGTCCCTGTGTTT
>QLPI01008686.1:0-13575 GCA_003314275.1 Chroogomphus rutilus
TTCCCCCTGCTTAGTTCGCCTCCGTGATATACTTCGGGGCTATAAGAGGGTTGCCCTTACAGAGTGGGGCTTTCCTACTCTGGAGATCTCATCCTTGATCCTGCCAGGGAGTCCATTGTAGAACTGGAGATGAAGTGCAGCGTTGCCCCAGTGGATATGGGTGGCTAGTCGATTGAATTCAACTACATATTTTGTGATGCACTGATTATCACACATGCGAAGGTTCTTGAGGTCTGCTTTGACCTCTCCTTCTGGGTCATGGGGGCCAAAGTTGGTTTTGAGTTCATTCACAAACTCCTCATAGTCATGGAGCCAGTCTGCTCATTGGGGGCAGAGAGGGCTGGTTCAAACCAGTCGAGGGCAGTACCCGTCAGGTACGACAGTATATAGGTTACCTTGGCACTGTCAGTGTCGAAAGTGTCAGGGTGCTCACGGAAGTTCAGACTACACTGCACTAAGAAGGCTTGTAGTTTCCTCGAATTGGATCCATTGAAGGTATCCGGATCCTGGACCTTGGTGGCATGGGAGGCTGATCTTCTGGGGCTGGCTAAGTTGCTTGCTAGCATAATGAGGGCCTGAGTGAGATCGGGAACAACATTGGGTCCTAAGGTGGGGGCCCCTCCTGGGTGTGCAGAAGGCAGCGGTGCTGCAGTGGGTGGTGCGACATGGGGTTGGGCGATGGGGGGTGGTGCTGCGAGCAGAGGTACGACAGGTGGTGCAATGAGTGGTGGTGCTATGGGCGGTGGTACCATGGGTGGAGGTGCAAAGGGTGGTGGTACATAGGGGGGAGATGCAAAAGGGCTTGCGAACGTGTGATAGGTCTCATGCTTTATGATGATCAGGAGTGTGAGTATGAATATACTGTTAAATCCATGTGTCAGCGCTTAGCTAGAGGCTTCCAGAAGGGTTTCCGGAGGATTCCAAATGATTTCCAAAGGGGGGTTCATACTCCAGAGGTGGAGGGACTAAAGGTTGCGGGTTCATGATTGGAATTGGAATGGGGATGGTAAGACGGGAAATGCCAGGGGTCTTAGGACTGTTCACGGTATAGGGAGGTACGAGTGGTTCGAGATCGCAGGGACTTGGCTTCAACTTATGTGTTACACCCTCCTTGATCGTCTGTCTCTAATTTCGGAAAGTCGGAAAGTTTACCAGAACTGAATCGGAAACTACGACGCAGAATTAAGTCGATATTCATACTGGCAAATAGTCCAGTTGACTGGTGACTTATATACTGTTGGCAGGGAAGGTCTAGAGACTCTTAACTGTCACACACAGAGAGCAACAAAGGCCTTTGGGGCTTGTCAATATGGATGCTAAAGACATGTATATAACAGAGTAACTACTAACCTTTGGGGCTTGTCAATATGGATGCTAAAGACAAGACCCAAAGGTGTGCAATGGTGCATCGTTGTGGGCGCTTATTTTAAGCGCCAGAGAACGTAAATGCAAAAGTGAAAAGCACAAAAGAGAAATAAAGATGCAAGTGCAAAACACAAATGTAGGGGAATAAAATCATGACCCAACATATATATGTATCTAGTCTTGTACTATCTTTTGCCAAGTAAAGACAAGGGGGAGAAGAGAGTACAAGGCGCAATATAGAACAAAAAACAAGGGAGTGAGGTACACGATGATCCTGTGTGTCGTTTATCAAAGGAGCAGAACCTTGACTTTGGAATATTTGGAGGTTCACCTCAGATTGATGCATTGGAATTCGGAAAGCGGTTATTCAGGCTTTGAGCAGTCAGAAAGGTCCTGGAAGTGGTGCGGGTGGTTGTGGGGTTTAATGTGGGTTTATTGGCAGCATGGGCCATAATGTTTAGTGCCCAAATGACCGGGTCTGAAATGAATGACAAGATTAAACTGTGAAAGGTATTCCAACCACCTAGCTTGGCATCTAGTCAACAACTTGGTTGTATAAAAATACTTCAAGTTCTTATTATCAGTGATGACATTGACAGGCTTGGCAGAACCTTCCAAGTAGTGACACCACTTCTGAAAAGCTTTGAAAATTGCAAGCAGGTCTTTATCGCGGACATTGTAATTGAGCTCTGGGGAAGTGAAAGTTCAGGAATGAAAAGCAACAGGATGGAGCTTGTTGTCTGGGGTGTGTTGAGAAAGTATAGCTGCTAAAGTGTAATCTGATGCATCTGTCTCCACAATCAAGGGCAAATGAGGAGTCCAATGAGTTAAGATGGGGGCAGACATAAATGCCAGTTTCAGCTTATTAAATGCATCTTGTCAAGTATACGTACTGAGATCCCGGTAATTCAGCAGTGCCGACCAAGCAGTCATCCTACGTCCACATACAAGTGTCCATGCCACATGTACGCACATCCACCACCCACATTCCTTGTCCTTACCCCTCACATACTCTATGCCATTCACCATCCATTAATCCCACCATGCCTACTCCTCATTCCTCGATCTGACTCATTTCAGGACATCCTGTCCTTGTTTTATCCTTGGCCGCAACCATTGTTTTATAGTTGGGCACTCCCTATTGTCCTATCCCTGGCCACATTCCTATTATTCTATCTTTTATTATTCTATTCCCGTTTGCATTCCTTCATTCTAATTTTACTCATTATGGACAATACCCACATGCTCTGCATACCTTATTGTCCCACATTCCTTATTCCACATGTTGCTTCTTAAACCTATATAAGTAGGGCATGCATGTACATATTTCCTCATTCTGGGTATTGACTAGGCTCAGGCCCTTCTACCTTCTCCTCCTCTGTTAAGTCCTCTACTTGGGCCGGCATCTTTGGCATCCTCCCAAGTATCCCATCTGTTGCAAATTAGTGGCACACATGGAGAGTAGGGTGCAACCCATGAGTACATTGAAGCCAAAGCCACTACTTATGGCCTGCAGGACTTGGCTGTTATCTGCCTGACCCCTCAGCATTCCTGAAGCCTGACATATCTCTACACTCCTGACTCCAGTTCCAAGCCAGACCTTTGCGAGTGAATCAAGTAAGGGGAGCTGTAATGGAGGAATAGTTGATCAGCTGGAAGTGACATTCATGTCTGCCCCCATCTTAACTCATTGGACTCCTGATTTGCCTTTGATTGTGGAGACAGATGTGTCAGACTATGCTTTAGCAGCTATACTCTCTAACACACCCCAGACGGCAAGCTTCACCTGATTGCTTATCATTCCTGAACTTTCACTTCTCCCAAACTCAACTATAATGTCCACAATAAAGAACTGCTTGCGATTTTTGAAGCTTTTCAAAGGTGGAATCACTACTTAGAAGGTTCCACCAAGCCCTTATCTACCAACCATTAATCCCACTCTGTCTGCTCCCTATTCCTCAACCCGCCTTACCTCAGGGCACTCTGCCCTTGTTTTATCCTCAGCCACAACCCTATTGTTTTATAGTCAGTCACTCCCTATTGTTCTATCCTTGGCCACATTCCTATTATTCTATTTTTTATTGTTCTATCCCCATTTACATTCCTCCATTCTATTTTTGCTCATTGTGGATAATACCCCCACATGCTCTGCATACCTTATTGTCCCACATTCCTTATTCCACATGTCACTTCTTAACCTATATAAGTAGGACATGCATGTACATACTCCCTCATTCTGGGTATCGACTAGGCTTAGGCCCCTTACCTCCCCTTTCTCCTGTAGAGTCCTCTACTTGGGCCGGCACCTTCAGCACTCTCCAAGTATCCTTTCTGTTCCAAATTGGTGGCATGCACAGAAAGTAGGGTGCAATGCATGAGTACGTTGAAGCCAAAGCCACTACTTCTAGCCTGCAGGACTTGGCCACTCCCTGCCCACATCTTTGGCCCTTCTGAAGCTTGACAAAATCACAACGTCATAAATCCTACAGATTACTCAAACAGCTTCCAGTATCAGACAAACCCTGGAACTCAATATCCATAGACTGCATTGAGCAGCTTCCCATATCCTCGGAATTCACAGCCATCCTAGTCATAGTCGAGTGCCTTTCCAAACAGTCTATCTTCATTCCCACTTCTGATACCATTACTTCCCCTCAACTTGCAGAACTCTTTGTACTTCATGTCTTCTCCAAACATGGCATTCCTTCCCATGTCACTTGAGATTAGGGAACGGCATGGGTCACCCACGGGTCAAATGTGGGTGACCCACACCCAACCCATGGGAAACCCGAACCCGTCAACCCATGGGTTTTTTCCCACGGGTCGACGGGTGTCAGGTGTGCGCCGCACCCGCACGCGCCATACGCGCACGCGACGTACGACACAAATGCGGCGTACGAACGCGCCATACACACGCACGACATACGACATGAACACGCCGTACGTGCATGCGATGTACGACACGAACGCACCGTACGTGTGCATGACGTACGACACGAACACGCCGTACGCGCACGCGACGTACGACATGAACGCGCCGCACGCGTGCGTGTCATACGCGTCAGCATATGGCACATTGGTGTCGGCGCATTGGTGTCAGCGCGTGCGCATATGGCGCATTGGTGTTGGCGCGAGCGCGTACGGCGCGTTCGTGTCGGCGCGTGCGCGTGGAGCGCGTTGGTGTCAGCACGTGCGCGTACGGCGCATTCGTGTCATACGCATGCGCGTACGGTGTGGTCGTGTCGTATGTGTGCACGTGCAGCACGTGCGTATTGTACGCGCGTACAAGGTTGAGGTGGCGGGTTGGGCCGGGTCACGGGTGCTCTCGGCTTGACCCGCACCCAAACCCAAGGGCACCCGACCCGGTGACCCGTGCGGGTTACCCTAACCCGTGCTATTCCCTACTTGAGATCGAGGCTTGGAATTTGTGTCCCACTTCTGGCATTCTCTCAGGAAAGCCCTTGGCATGAAGTTGCACTTTACCTCAGGATATAACCCAGAAGGTGATGGTCAGACCAACGTACTAATCAGACATCAGAGCAGTACCTTTGCATCTATTGCAACTATCAATAAGACAACTGGGCTTTGCTATTACCCCTCACAGAGTTCACCTATAACAACACTCCCAGTGCCACTATGGGAGTCTCGCCATTCTTTGCTAACAAAGGCTATCATTCCAATCTCATCATTCATCCTGAATGCAACCTCGCTTCATCCTGAGCTCAAGACTTTGTAGTTGACCTGGACAAATTGCATCAGCAGCTTTAAACCAGTATTCTCAATGCTCAACAAATGTACCAGACCTCAGCAGACACTAATTAACTTCCATCCCCAAACTTTCCTATTGGCAGTCTTGCATTTGTCAAAGCCAAATTCTTTAGGACTACTTGTCCCACAAAAAAGCTAACTGAGCAATTTTTGGGTCCATTTGAAATCATTGCACGTCCTGGTACTCACTTAGTTACTCTGAAACTCCCAGACTACATGAACTCAGTACATCCCATCTTCCATGTTTCAATGCTCAAGCCAGCCTCTCCTAATCCCATTCCTAATCACATTCAACTACCTCGAGATATCCAAGATCCTTGATTAACAAAAATTGATAATCGACATATGGTGTGTAAGTTGTTGTATTTAGTGCGGTGGGCAGGATATGAAGGCACAGATGAATAAACTTCATGGCTCCTTGTAACAGAACTTAATCATGCTTCCAAACTCATTCAAGAATTTCACAAGTTGTACCCATCCAAACCTGGACCATTATCCATTCTATAAGCACCTCGCAATTTCTCTTCCATTTACTCTCGCTCATTCCATTCCATTATCATTTTTCCATTCGCAATTCAGATCCTTCTTTCCGTCTTCAAGTTCAACTCTCAGTTCTGATCCATCATTCCTTATTCCAACTCAGCTCTCAATTCCAAACCATTCATTCATTCCACTTTGCAATTCTGATTCCTTCCTTTGTTTAGTTTCAAGTTCAATTCTGAATCAAAAGACAAATAACAAACAAAAAAACAATTCTTAAGTCCAAATACAATTTCTATTCTACAATCCTAAGTACAATTCCTCTTCCTCAACATCATCCCATGCATTACCAGATCTACTCACCCAATTTCCCCAAGTCCCTCACACCCTAGGTGGGTCCAGTACCAGCCCCCTACTCACAGACAATATCCACACAGCCATGTTTCTAACCTCTGCTTGCAATTCCTCATTTGCCATCTGGCTCTTGGCATTGTCCATCCTGCTATCTGCCATCTCCTAGTGAAGCACGTCGATGGAGTCCTTTAGCTCTTGAATTGCATGAATCAGTGCAACCACTGGCAAAGTCTGAGGCAGCACAGGGATGACGGGCAGCGGGGGAGGGAGGGCCACAGGAGGTGGTGAGGGAACAGGCCGTGGAGATGGCTCGGGTAGTGATGGTGAAGGAGTTGGGGTAGTGGAGGAGGCAGTGGAGGAAGTGGTGGTGTGGGTGACAAATACCTGATTTGTGGTGTAGGTATCACAGGATGTGGTGGTGATAGCTCAGGAGGTGGGGAAATGGAGGCCAGGGAGTGGGAGAGTCTCTGGGCTGGAAGAGGGGAGTGCATGCCTTGGACTGGGTATTGTTATATCTTATATATTAAGTCAATCCTATCAAGTGGTTAGTACACCCTATAGTATAGATCAGTGGGTGCAAGTGATGTTGCAGCAGCGGTGGTGATTTACTACATAGGCAATCAGGTATGTAGTTAGGGAGCAGACACCGGTCACTCATACAAAGAGTAGGCGAGCTGCGGACAGTTTTCCCTCCTTAGTGTTTTACCCTACACTGAGGAGGTGAGTAACCTACACATAATACTTACAGCTAGTACTGAACATGTCTTGTAGACTAACTTGTACTAGGTAGTATTATATTAGTGTTTTACCCTACACTGAAGAGACTAACTTGTACTAGTCTTCACAGTTGTTAGAGCTGCCTTGTTGCCCAACCTACTGCATCACTTACCAGTAAAATAACTGGCTTTGAATTATCTTAACACTGAGTCCTCACCTTGGTCTGGATCCTCACCTTTTTTGAGGGACCTGCTCCATCTGAATTCCAAACATCCTCATCCTCAGGCATACCTTCTTCCCTCACCCTTTTCTTCGACAAGACTGACCTCAGACTTCTCTCGACCTCAGACCCCTTATCCTTTCCTTTTCCCTTCTTCTCCTTCCTCTTCCTTGTTCCATGACCTCACACATTTATTGAACACCCAACCCCCCACTTGCTACACTATACACACACTCCTGTATTCAAATCGCCATCCCATTTTCAAAGACATGTATTGTGTCTCTTCATACATCGTTTGCACAGGAGGTCCAATTGACACACCTCTAGCCAGACTGTGTCACTGTCTACTTCTGCCAACCTCACATCACGATAATACATGATGGTGAAGTTGGTTTTGTGGCCTTGCATTTCAAGGTGAGCATACTAGAGTCAATGATGAGCACATGCCAAATCCTGAGAGAAAAATATTAATCACTTTTGCACTTCTCAAGTGAGAGCCTTCAACCCATGGCACTCTCATATCTATTGCACCTCTTGTGTCCTCTTTGAGTTGCATCAGGTTACGCTCGATGGTCGACGATGAGGGAGTAGGAATGTCGGTGGGACAAGGGGCATTGGTGCTGTTGAAATAAGATGTGATGGGCGAGTTGTAAAAGCCCATGAGTTTGTGGACAAAGGCAGGGTTGACGATAGAGTTTTCCATTGGTGAAGTTGATGATGGTTGCTCCCCCCAAAACCCCTCACAGCTACTTTTATATGCTTTTGCAATTCCAAACTCCAATGGGGCCACCATCTAGAACTTCATTTCTGTAGCCTTGTTGGACTCAGCCATAAGGGGGGGATACTATTAGGAACCATATGCCGGTGTACCCAACTATTCAATTCAGCCCACTCAGCCTAACTCTGCCCCCACTTGCCTATTCATCCATACAATCCTCAGATCTTGAATTCTATTGCATCTCATGTATCTGTCTTGGTGTCACATGCACCTGTCAATATGCTCCACTCATTCACCTCAATTCCCATATGCTCGCAAATCCATTTTCACTTCATTTACATTTAATATCCTTTTCATTACATTCTGCTCCACTTTCCTTATTCACAATTCCGTTCTATCTCGAATATTCGATCTGTTATTATGTTCCTCATAGGGTAACTCTGTTGGGAATCAGGGTCACACTTCACCCCTCAATGTCATGGAGGAGTTCAAGATTGGGACATAGTATTCCATTCTTGCTTTTCACAATCCTTGGACTTTCTCTTCTATTATAGGAATCTAGTCAACTCCTGGTAGATTTGAAAGTAGTATGATGATCTTGTACATTCTGTAGTTCGGTCTTCAGTCAGATAATCGACTAAGATTTCAACTAAGCCTTTCTTCCATTCTTGCTATTCCAAGATTAGAGACCAGTGAGATCTGGTGGGTGTAACATACAAGTTGAAGCCTTGCCCTACTCTGAACCTCGCCATTGTTTCGCCTTTGGGAGATATTCTTATATTATGACTACGTCATTCTTTTACATTGTAACAGTCACCCACATTTGACCCATGGGTGAACTGTGTCATTCCCTAGCAAGGATGGGCAATTGAGCAGGAGGCACCTATGCCAACCTGCATGCACCACATGTGCATACATATGACAGGTGTCATATGCATTCATTTGAACCCCCACCATACATACATCTAACTTGGTGAAATACTTGACCCTCTGAAGCTACACAATGAGTTCCAAAATGATGGGGAGCAGGTAACATGCTTTCCTATAAGTCATTTCCCAGCACAGCCTTGATCATGCACAGACCATGTACACAGCTTTTATGCCTTATATGTACATGATTTTGGCCTATTTACACTGGCTATATCAGGCCTTGCATAGCCTCATACCTGTGCTAAAATAGCTAGCATAGCCATGAAGCTGTGCTGTTGCAATGGGCATAGCTATGCACTTGGTAGCCAATTCAAACTCCACACTGAGTTTGAATTAAGCGCCCAAATAACCGGTTTTGGGTACTATTAGCAAACTCAGCTGAGTTTGTGGACTCTTATGGATACTGTAGTTGGGCATCAACAAAATAAAGGGCTTTTAGCCTTAAAAGAAAATCAGGAAAAATAGGAGAAAAATATAGTGAATTTGAGGCTATTGGATAATACATTTAGATACCCAAAGATCAATTTTTATTCAACAATTTTAGTGACAAAAAGAGAAAATAAGCGAAACTTGTAGAAGAAAATTAAAAGAGAAATAACAGGCACCATTGGGTGCTTTTTTAGACTAGGTCTAGATAGACAAGATCTCCTACAGTTCGTGTCCCTGTGTTTCCAAACAACAGATAAGTGGAGGATTCTTCTCTGACAATGGATGGTGACTGTTGTCAAGTACACGTACTGAGTATCTGGCAACTTGGTGCTGCTGACCAAGCAATTAGTCTATGTCCATGCATATGACAGAGCCATTGATACAACAGTCTTGGCTTGGCACATCCACCATCCACATTCCTCGTCCCCATACCTCATCCACTCTTTTCTCATTATTCATCCATTAATCCCACCCCATCTACCCCTTACTCCTTGGCCCACCTTACCTTGGGACATTTGGTCATTGTTTTATCCTCAGCCATGACCCCATTGTTTTATAGTTAGTCACTTCCTATTGTCCTATTCTTGGCCACATGTCTATTATCCTATTTTCATTGTTCTATTCTCATTTACATTCCTCCATTCTATTCTTGATCATTGTGGACAATACCCACATGCTCTGCATACCTTATTGTTCTACATTCCTTATTCCACATCTCACTTCTTAACCTATATAAGTAGCACATGCATGTATATACTTCCTCATTCTGGGTATCGACTAGGCTTAGGCCCTTTACCTTCCTTCCCCTGTTTAAGTCCTCTACTCAGGCTGACATTCTCAGCACTCTCCCAAGTTCCTCTTCTGTCCCAAATTGGTGGCACACACAGAGAGTAGGGTGCAATGCATGAGTACATTGAAGCCAAGCCACTACTACTGGCCTGCAGGACTTGGCCGACTCCCATCCACATCTTTGGCATTACCAAACTCTGACAGTTGACATGAACCCTGATAACTGTCAAAGGTGTGGCTGATAGCTGTAGTTGATGCCCGCTGATGGTGGCTGCCAGCTGTGATGCTTAATTGGTGTGAATCTCAGTCAGTATAGTCAGGAGTGTACCAAATGAATCTCGGTCAATGGGTGTGGCCCTTGGTCGATATGGCTTCAGTTAGGACCTTTTCTCAGGGGTTCCCCTGACATCAACCCCCTTCTAGAATGTGGCATCCCAGATGTATTAATTCCAATGGATAGGACTGGCATGCAGGATTTGAAGGTGGACATGTTTATAAAATGAATTTGGCAGAGGGCACCCAGGTGTAGGCAATAGAAGTGGGCAATGAGGTCAGGAGCCTGAACATCATTTTCATTTTCCCAAGAGTTCTCCTTGTAGCCATAACCCTATAACCCTTCTACTTGATGAGGAACTGCAACTGGTTCACCCTCATTTGACTGTCAAGCAAAGTGTTCCTTGTTGTCATATAAGATTATTTTCAGTGAGGGGGGTTGGTGTCTGCCTGGAATAGGGCCAGCTGGCACTGGGGTGAGTTTGACAACTGGGAAGATAGGGTGGAGGCAACTTAAGCCCTTTGGGAATCAGAGGCAGTATACATGGGACCCAACTTGTTCTTTGATGAGGTAAGGGCCAAGCTGCCTATGTGCCAGTTTTTTTGACAGCCAGTTGGTCCAGATGCTGCTTGCATCAAGGTATACCTTATCACCTGGTACAAACCTCGGTGTCAGTTGGCACCAACAGTTGTATTAAGTTGCCATGTCTTCCTTTGCTTTCATCAGGGCTGCCTTTGCCTTGGAGAGTGCTCTGTCCATTTGCTCCTTGAACTTGTTCATGGATCCAGGCTAGGATGGGGGTTGGTGTGGTTTAAAACCCATGTGGGGGTGATGACCTGTGTCGAGTAGAAACAGTGATTCTTGGGTCAAAGCATGAACATGGTTATTGTACTGGAACTCAGCTAGGGGCAGGAGGTTGTCCCAGTTGTCGTGTCTTTCATTAACGAAGAGCCAAAGATACTGTTCCAGCTTTTGGTTCACTCATTTGGTTTGCCTATCCATCTGAGGGTGATAGGCTGTAGAGGCCACCAGGCAAATGCCTAACAGGCAATAGAATTCTCAGGTAAACTCACAAATTGCACCCCACCACCACTCTTGGCAGGCCATGTAGCTTCCATACATGATATAAGAAGAGTCATGCTGCCCCAGCTACTGTGACAGTTGTGTGGGTTAGCATAAAGTGTGCTTGCTTGGACACCAAGTCTACTATATTCATTATGGAATCATATCCATGTGAATTGGACAGTTCTACCATGAAGTCCATGCTTATCATGTCCCATGGCACCTTGGGGACCGGGAGTGGGTGGATCTTTCCAGCAGGGTGCTGCTTCTGGGCTTTCATCCATAGGCACAAGTCACACGTCTTGGTGTACTTGCTGACAAACCGAGACATGTGGGGCCACCAGTAGTTTCCATAGACAAGCTCTAGGGTCTTCCAGTGGCTGGGGTGGCCAGCTATTTTAGAGTTGTGGTGCTGGGCTAGGATCCATTGTCAGAGGTCCCTTATGTCTGGGACATACACCTTGCTTTGGAAGGTCAGCAACCCATCAGTCTCAGCCTACTCAGCCAAAACCAGTGATTTTCCTCCCACTTTTCGTAACTTCTGTACTGCCTCTGCCACTTCATCCTCTAATGCTCCCTCACTGAATGCCTTCTTCAGATCTTGGGTAATCTCTCACTCCTCAACTTCCAATGCGAGGCACTTGAACAATTCAGGCCAAAGCAGGAACAGGTCATTGTTGTCACCTGCTCCTCTGATCAACATGATAAGGCATCAGAGTTCCCCATCATCACCCTGGGGATGTTTTTATGTTTTTATCATCTACATGTGCATGATGCATATTCCTGATACCTTCCACTAATCTTAGCCATATCTTCAGAGCTCTTACCACAAGTACCCTGGCATTATTGTAGAATGGTGTAGTACTACTAGAGCATTTCACACATTTTTATGCCTGTATTTGTGTCAAGTACTCGTACCGAGGTCCCGATTATTTGCCAGTGCCGACCGAACAACCACCCTATGTCCATGTACAAGCATCCACGCAGCATGCATAACGCTTGATACACCGGTCTCGGCTTGGTACATCCGCCATCCACATTCCTCGTCTGGCACCTCCTATTGTCCTATCTTCGGGCACATTCTATTATCCTGTCTTTTATTGTTCTATCCCCGCTTTGCATTCCTTGTTCTAATTTTGATCGTTGTGGACAATGACCACATGCTTTGCATATCTTGTTGTCCCACATTCCTTATTCCACATGTCGCTTCTTAACCTATATAAGTAGGACATGGATGTACATACTTCCTCATTCTGGGTATCGACTAGGCTTAGGCCCTTCTACCTTCTTCTCCTCTGTTAAGTCCTCGACTCGGGCCGGCATCCTCAGCATCCCCCCAAGTATCCGTCTGTTGCAAATACAGTGGCACGCACGGCAAGTAGGGCACAACGCACGAGTACGTTGAAGCCAATGCCACTACTCTTGGCCTGCAGGACTTGGCCATAGTCCGCCCGACCTTTCGACAACACCCCTCGGCAGTACCGGAGTCCGTCAGTAATCTGACGCTTGACAATTTGGGACATCACATACATTATGCAAGTTGTCATTTCTATTGTAAACAGAACTAGAGTCAGCCAAAACACATTGGAAAACCCATTGGAGAGCGGTACAGTACAGGATAAGCAAACTCAACCAATTTGGTTTTGAGTGATTGGGAATTTTTTGTGCCAAACTAATGTTAGATTCAGATTCAGAATGTTAAAATATGTCCAAAAAACATGTTCCAAAGTTTTTCCCATGAGTTTTAAATGTGGCCAAATTTTTGGGCCTTTTCAGTGCAATCTTCAATCTTTCACCTCAAATCTCATTGTCATGATGTAAATTTTAGTTAAGTATAGCTTCAATTGACATCATAGCTTGTTTAGTAACTATGTGATGCTTGGTTTGCTTTCTAACAGCCCAAGCAGCTGCATTCCCAGTAAGTCCCTTGCGATATGAAGCCATAAATTGCCAAGAACAATTTATAAACTGCCATATCACATTAGGTGGGCATGCATCAAGGTGTTCTTTTGCCACTGTCTTTGCATCCTCAAATGTCTTCTTTGGAATTTCTTGATAACAGAATTTTGCCCATCCCCAGTACTATTATCGTATTTTAGTTTTATAAATAATGCAAGAAAGTAATAAAATAAATACTTGCCATTTCAATAGGGTTCATCTCACAATGAAATTTAGGCAAGAAGATGCAGTCATGCCCTACGTTGTGAATAAGTGCCTCCAGCTGAGAAATTTGATTTGCAAAATCATCTTGGTGACTGAGGATGCAAGCCATGCAGCAATTTGTGTTGTTAGCTGGGCAAACAGGTTTGCACTTTGCTTTTTTGCCTTGAACATTGAAACCCCTTTCTTCAAGAACTGTTTTGAGTCACTTTGGTTCCCCATTCACTGTGGTTATTTTTTGTACCTAGCCTCGGAATAAAGGGTTTGGATTAGATTGGGGAATTATGGTATCTTTCTGTTTGCATTGCT
>QLPI01008691.1:0-21611 GCA_003314275.1 Chroogomphus rutilus
ATATAGGTTAAGAAGAGACATGTGGAATAAGGAATGTGGGACAACAAGGTATGCAGAGCATGCGGTTATTGTCCACAACAAGTAAAATTAGAATGAAGGAATGTAAGCGGGCACAGAACAATGAAGGATAGGATAATAAGAATGTGACCGAGGATAGGACAATAGGAAATGCCTGATTATAAAACAAGGGCTGTAACCGAGAATAACACAAGGGCAGGAAGTCCCAAGGTGAGGCGGACTGAGGGGTGAGGAGTAGGTGTGGGATGGGAATGAGGAATGTGACCGATATGTGCATCGAGCCGAGAACAACTCATCGAGTGACTCGTACTTGGTTACTAATGGAGTATTTTAGTCGGTACTGCCAAGTTACCGGATCCTCAGTACGTGTACTTGACAGACACCCATCGTGCAGCATGATACTTCATCGACTTTGCCAGAGCCTCCACTTGCACTCAGTGGAATGACACCACCCTTGCACATGCAGCATACAAAGGGTTGGCCAGATGTATTAAGGACAGCCTCCTTCATTTCCCTCAATTCAAAACTCTCACTGAACTCAGACAATATTCACTCGAGATCGACAGCAGATATTAGGAATGCAAGGAGTTTGACAACTTTGGAATGCCTTGTAAGCTGAACGGGTCCTCGTCCAAATCCAACTCTAACAACAACAACAACCAGTCTTCCTCCAACTCCAACAACTTGAACAACAAGAAGAGTAAGAAGGGGGGGAAGAAGAACGGCAATGATAAGTCTCCCAACAATAACAACAACGCTAATGACATTGCGTCCAAGCTCAGAAAAGATGGGAAGCTATTTGTGAAAGGCAACAAATTCCCACAGTGATGTGTTCTTTCAACTGGGCCAAAAGGCCACTATGCCAGGTTATCTGGCATTAGTCTGTGGGCACTATTTAAACAGCAACTTTGTTACATGTATTCACCAACCATTGCAATGGTATGTAATACTATTGCCCAAAGAACATCAAAGGCGAATTGATGCAGGACTTTGTCTCTTGTGTGCTTCAAAAGGTCACATGGTCAAGGACTGCCCCAAATCCAATTCCCAATCCTCATCGACTTCTTCTAACAACAAATCCAACAACACCAACAATAAGAAAATGACAAAAGCGCGTGCGACCAAGGCGAGCGAGCACATCCGACACCAATGCCGAAGACAACATGGTGACAGAGTCAAAAAAATAAGCTGCAACCTCAGAAATGCACAAGCTGAGGATTGTGTTAGCCTCTCTCATGTGCTATTCTTGAATGCCCTTTCTCCTATTTCTTGTGTATCTTCTACTTCTGAGACTTCAAAAACTCAAAAACTTTGCTAATACTTAATCTGTCTTGCTCTCTTATTTCCGAACTTCCTCTTGTTATGCTCTTAGATTGTGGTTCTTCAGACTGCTTTATTGAATCATGAGTTGTGCAAAAATATTCTTTGCCTACTAATTCAGTTCCTGCTATCCTGTTGAAATTATTTGATGGTTCTACTAATTCTGTGATTACTCAGACCACTATGATTCCAATCTGATTTCTGACCGGCAAACTTCAGAACATTACTTTCTACATAACAATGTTGGACGGCAGTTGCTCTGCAGTACATGGCTTCAACTGGCTCACCTGCTACAATCCATCGATTGACTGGGTATTGGGCAGTATAACCTTCAAGTCTATGAAACCAACCACTGTTCCGATACCTCAGGCCTCAACCGCTGCTTCACAGTACAGCACCCCACTTCTAAGCAATCTGTCACCATCTCCAAAGTTGGAGGCACCACGGATAGCCCTAGTTAATGCAGAAGTGTTTGTTCGCACCTGAAAACTAGAAGGTTTTCAAGCCTTTCCACTTGACCTCACAGATCTCAACAAATACGCTTGAGGCTCTACTATGGTCAATTCCTCTGACAACCTGGATAGCATTAAACAGCATGTTCCAGAATTCTATCATGACTTCGCTGATGTCTTTAGTAAACAGGGCAGTAATACACTAGCACCTCATAGACCCTATGATCTCAAGATCAACCTCAAGGATGGCACTTTGCCCCCTTGTCAGGCTTTGGAATTGCCAACGATGCATGGGCTGAGCATTATAGTAATAGTGCTGGCTTCACGATGCTGGCAGGAAGCGGCCAAGTCCTGCAGGCCAGTCGTAGTGGCATGGCTTCAACATGCTCGTGCGTTGCACCCTACTTTCCATGCATGCCACTGATTTGGGACAGAAGAGATACCCGGGAGGGTGCCAAGAGTGTTGGCCCAAGTAAAGGACTTTATACAGGAGGAGGGAGGACAAGAAGGCATAAACCTAGTTGATTTCCAGAACAAAGAACCATCTACATACATTCACTACTTATATAGGTTAAGAAGTGAGATGTGGAACAGGGTAGCACAAGGAATGGAGAACAATAAGGTATGGAGAATCATGTGGAGGTATTGTCCACAATGATCAAGAATAGAACAAAGGATTGTAGGTCAGAATAGAACAATGAAATGTAATCGAGAACAAAAGAGTGAGTGAGAATAGAACAATAGAGAGTGGCCAAGCATAAAACAATAGGGCCACTGCCAAGTGACAATGAATAGTGAGTGTCCCGAGGGTAAATGGGCAAGGGGAAGGATAGGGAATAAAAGAATAATAAAGAATAGGAGGGTGGGATAGGGATAATGAACCAAATGATGAACCGAATATACCGAGCCAAGCCACACACTGGTGAGGGATGATATGGGTAAGGGTTGGTTGGTCAGTACTGCCAAGTAAATCAGAGCATGGTATCATGGACTTGACACCCCTCTTGGACCCATTTATTCCCTCTCAGTATCCGAACTCCAATCACTACGAGATTTCATCAATGAACTCCAATCACTACGAGATTTCATCAATGAACTCCAATCACTACGAGATTTCATCAATGAACTCCAATCACTACGAGATTTCATCAATGAACTCCAATCACTACGAGATTTCATTAGGGAATGGCACAGGTCACCCACGGGTCAAATGTGGGTGACCCGCACCCGACCCATGGGAAACCCGAACCCGTCAACCCATGGGTTTTTTCCCATGGGTCGACGGGTGTCGGGTGCGCGGCGCGTTCGTGTCGTACGTTGCGTTCGCGCCGACACGAACGCGCTGTACGCGCATGTGCCAACACGAACGCGCAGTACACGGACGCGCCAACATGAACGCACCGACATGAACGAGCCGACACGAACGCGCTGTACGCGTACGCGCCGACATGGACGCGTTGTATGCGCACGCGCGAACGCGCTGTACGCGCACGCACCAACACGAACGCATTGTACGCGTGCACGTACGGCTCTTTGGTGTCGGCGCGTGCGTGTCATACGGTGCGGCGCGTGTGTGTCGTATGCGCGTGCGTGTCGTATGCGTGTGCGACGCGTGCATGTCGTATGCACGTGCGTGTCATACGCGCACACGTACGACAGGAGCGAGTGGCCGGTTGGGTGTCGTACGCGTGCGCATGCACGAGTACATGGTTGACGCACTGGGTTGGGCCGGGTCACGGGTGCTCTGGGCTTGACCCACACCTGCACCCAAGGGCACCCGACCCGGTAACCCGTGCGGGTTGGCCAAACCCGTGCTATTCCCTAGATTTCATCAATGAACTCCAATCACTACGAGATTTCATCAATGAACTCCAATCACTACGAGATTTCATCAATGAACACCTCAATATGGGCTTCATTCGACCCTCATGTTCATCACATGGTGCCCCAGTACTATTCGTATGCAAGAAGGATGGCTCCCTGCAACTCTGCATAGACTTTTGCAGTCTAAACAGAATTACAAAGAAGGACCGTTATCCACTCCCCTTATTTCTGACCTCTTGGACACCCCAAAGAAAGCTCGTATATACACTAAAATTGACCTCAGACATGCCTATCACCTCGTTCAAATTGCCAAAGGGGATGAATGGAAGACAGCCTTTAGGACATGTTATAAATCTTTTAAGTGGCTTGTCATGCCTTTTGGACTTTCTAATGCCCCTGCTGCATTTCAGCACTTCATGAATGACATTTTTGGCGATCTATTAGACAATTACACCATCGTCTATTTGGATGACATCCTCATCTATTCCAACGATGAATCCTCGCATATCGAACACGTTCGTGAAGTTCTTTGATGATTATACAAACACAACCTTTACACTCAAGAAGAAAAATGTTCCTTCTATCAAACATCCGTCAAATACCTCGGATATATCCTATCACCCAAGGGTCTTACAATGGCAGAAGACAAAGTCAAATACATCACTCAATGGCCCGAGTTGTGTAAAGTTGTAAAAGGCAACAAATTCCCACAGTGATGTGTTCTTTCAACTGGGCCAAAAGGCCACTATGCCAGGTTATCTGGCATTAGTCTGTGGGCACTATTTAAACAGCAACTTGTTACATGTATTCACCAACCATTGCAATGGTATGTAACAAAAGTCAAAGACATCCAATCATTCCTTGGATTTGCAAACTTCTATCGAAGATTCATTTTCAACTATTCCTCTATTACGACTCCTCTTGCTTGACTCACTTGCAAAATTCTGGCTTGGAACTGGAGTGAGGAGTGTAGAGATGCATTCAATAAGCTGAAACTGGCATTCACATCTGCCCCCATCTTAACTCATTGGACTCCTGATTTGCCCTTGATTGTGGAGACAGATGCATCAGATTACGCTTTAGCAGCTATACTCTCCCAACACTCCCCAGATGGCGAGCTTCATCCTGTCGCATTTCATTCCCGAACTTTCACCTCTCCAGAACTCAATTACGATGTTCACGATAAAGAACTGCTCGCGATTTTCGAAGCTTTTCAAAAGTGGCATCACTCTTAGAAGGTTCTGGCAACCCTGTCAATGTCATCACCGATCATCAGAACCTGGAGTACTTTTGTACAACCAAGTTGTTGACTAGACGTCAAGCTAGATGGTTGGAATACCTTTCTCAGTTTAGTCTCGCCTTTCTTTGCCAACAAAGGCTATCATCCCAATCTCACCATTCATCCTGAACGCGACCTCACTTCATCACGAGCACAAGATTTCATAGTCGACCTGGATAAGTTGCATCAGCAACTTCGAACTAATATCCTCGATGCTCAACAAATGTACCAGACCTCAGCTGACGCTAAACGACTTCCATCTCCAGGCTTTTCTACTGGCAGTCTCGCATTTATCAAAGCTAAATTCCTCAGGACTACCTATCCTGCGAAAAAGCTAGCTGAGAAGTTTTTGGGTCCATTTGAAATCATTGCACATCCTGGTACTCACTCAGTTACTCTGAAACTCCCAGGCTATATGAACGCAGTACATCCTGCATTCTACATTTCAATGCTCGAGCCAGCCTCTCCTAATCCCATTCCTAATCACATACAACCACCTCCACCCCCAGTCAGAATCGATGGCGAAACCAAATTCAAAATATCCAAGATCCTTGACTTGAAAATTGATAATTGATGTACGGCATGCAAGTTGTTGTACTTAGTGTGGTGGGCAGGATATGAAGGTACAGACAAAGAAACTTCATGACTCCTTGCAACAGAACTCAACCACACTTCAGAACTCATTCAAGACTTTCACAAGTCGTATCCATCCAAACCTGGACCATTACCCATTCCATAAGCACCTCACAATTTCTCTTCTGTTCATTCTTGCTCATTCCGTTCATTATCACTCTCGCATTTCAGTTCCATTCATTCTGTCTTCAAGTTCAAAAAAACAAAACCTCAATTCCAATTCACTCATTCCAACTCGCAATTCAGCTTCTTCTTCCGTTTTCAAGTTCAAACCTCAGTTCCCATTCCATCATTCCTTATTCCAATTCAACTCTTAATTCCAAACCTTCACCCAATATTCATGTTCAAGTCAAATTAAAATTATACAATCAAGTCACCATTCCTATTCTACAATCCTAATTCTACTTCTCCATCTTCCTCAGCCTCCTCAAAGGCATTCCTCAGGTTTCCAGATCACAACACCCAATTCTCCCAAGTTCCCTGCAACCTGGGCGGTTCCTGTACTACATTTGCACTGGACATCTGATAACCTATCTGCAACAATAAGTTCCTTACCTCTGCTTGCAATTCCTTGTTAGTCATCCTCAGCTCAGCATTTTCATATTTGCTGTCTGCGACTTCATGCCAAAGTTCATCGACCAACTGCTTAAGCTCCACCAGAGCTGCAGTCAAGCCGATGACTGGGGAAGGCTGGGCAGGTACAGAAATGGCAAGGGGAGGAGGGGGGATGACCATGGGAGGCAGTGAAGGAAGAGGTGGTGGAGATGGCATAGGCAGTGGAGGAGGAGTAGGAGGTGCAGGAGTAGGAGGCAGTGGAGGGGGTGGAGGTGTGGGGGTTGACACACTTAATTGCAGTTTTGTTACCACCAATGGTAGTAAGAGGGTGGATGGGTCAGGAAGTGGAGGGGATGATGAACGGGAACTTGAAGTCCTACATTGGAAGAGGGGAGTGTGCATCCTCAGCCTTTTCGAGGGTCCCAGCCCATCTGAATTATGAACCTCAGGCATACCTTCCCTCGCCCTTTTCTTCCTCGCACTTCCTTCAACTTTGCTATTTGATGCCTTTCCTTTCCCTTTTCTCTTACTAGTGCCCCTACCTCGCACATTCACGGAACAACCTACACCCCTCTGACTACACCATACGTACACTCCCATATCCAAATCGGTGTCCTATTTCCAAAGGCATGTGTTGCCTCACTTTTCGCAGTGTTTGCAGGGTTTTTTGACAACCCATCTGTGGGACCAAGGCGTGTGGTCATCTTCTTCACCTAACTTTGCCTTTCGATAGAAGACGCCGTTTGCATTGCCCTCATCATTCCTCATTTGAAGATGAGCATACTGCAAGCAAACAATCAGTAAAAAGCTTAATCCTGAGGCAATACTTTACTCACCTTTGTGCCTTTCTAATTGGCCCCTTCAAACCAGGGCTCTCGCACATCGATATGCTCCTGCTCGAGTAGCGCTTGGCTGCACTCAATGGTTGATGATGAGGGGGATGGGATGGTGATGGGAAGGGTAGTTTCACCTCTGAGATAGCTGGTGATTGGCAAGGGGTAGAGACCCATAAGCTTCTGCACATAGGCAGGGTTGATGTATGAGGGTTCCATTACATCGAATGGTTACCACCCAAACTCCCTCATGACTTCTCTTATATGCTTTCACATTTCTGAACTCCAATGGGGCTGTAAGGGCAACCCTCTTACAGCCCCGAGGTATATCTCGGAGGCGAGCTAAGCAGGGGGAATCCAAAGTTGTTTAATTATTTACTACCTAAATACATGTGGAACCCTCACCTAAGCAGGGGGAATCCAAAGAGGAAAGTCTAAGGATCCCGCTGCTGGTGAGTCCCTTTTATACCCTTTATATGGGTGGTCTGTGCACTAGCTTACAAATCAATACATCGGAGTTGTAGTGCCAATCTCTTGGCACTAAGTCCGAGGTTCGGGTATCTGTTCCGAGTTCTAGTCATCATGTGTTAAGGCCTTTCTGTCTCCACTCGGTGGTTTCTGGGCTTTTTAGCCTCGGAGTTTGTCGGAGTTCGAAGTAGGACTTCGGACCTGTATCAGGCCTCGGAACTGATCGGGGTTTGTAATGGAACCTCGGAGTTGGACTGGAGTTTAAAGAGGGTCGTCCCCTGACAGGGGCCACCATTCTAGAACTTCATTTTCATGGCCTCATGGGACTCAGCCGTAAGGGGGAGATACTGTCAGGAACCATACACCGGCATACCTGACTATTCATTTCAGCCCACTCAGCCCAGCTCCACCCTCGATCACTATTCAACTATACACCCTCAGCCTACGGACTATATGCACCTCATGTATCCATCTTGGCATCACATACTCCTGTCAATTCATTCATTTCATTTATGTCACACTCCATATGCTTGCTATTCCATTCTGTCTTCATTTACGTTTAATATCCTTTCATTTACATTCTGCTCCACTTTTATTTACGTTCTGCTCCACTTTTATTTATTCGCAATTCCACTCAGTCTCTTATATCCAATCTGCTATTATGTTCCTTAGGGTAACTCCATTGGGTATCGGAGTGACACATCACTCCCCAATGTCATGGAGGAGATCATTATTTGGGGTGTAGTATTTCCGTTCTCACTTTTCATGAACCTCAGCTTTCCTATTCTATTATAGGAATCTAATCGACTCCTAGTAGATTTGAAAGTAGTATAAAGATCTTGTACTTCAGTAGTTCAGTCCTCAGTCAGATAATCAACCTTGATTTTCTACTAGCTGATTCTCTGTCTCGCCTTTCCGAAATTAGAACCAGTGTGATCCGGTAGGTGCAACACATAAAGTTGAAGCCATACCCTGCACCAAACCTTGCCATTGAATATCTGTAGGAGATTTTACGTTTAATTATGATTATGTCATTCCTTCACATTGTAACACAAACCCCTGGAAGGTGCAAATGTTGTCAGTAGCAAGCTTGTTTTTCACTATAAATACGATGCCAGCGATAAGGTCATAGCCCCCAAGGCAAGGCTCATCATGCAAGGATTCTCACAAACAGAAGGCCTCGACTACAATGAGACTTTCTCTCCTACTGCTAAGCTATCTGCCATATGCATTATTGCCTCTATAGCAATCAGGAATGACTGGGAACTCAAACAAACCGATATTGATGGTGCATATCTGTCAAGTACATATACTGAGACCCAGTAATTTGGCAGTGCTGACCAAGCAACCAACCCATGTCCATGTACAAGTGTCCATGCTGCATGCATGTCACTTGGTATGCTGGTCTCAGCTCGGCACATCCACCACCTACACTCCTTGCCAATTACCCCTCATACTCTACTTCACTCACCATCTATTAATCCTGCACCATTTGCTCCATAATCCTTGACCCACCTTACCTCAGGACTTCTTGTCCTTGTATTATCCTTGGCCATGGCCCCATTGTTTTATAGCCTGGCACTCTCTATTGTCCTATCCCTGGCCACATTCCTATTATTCTATCTTTTATTGTTCTATTTCTGTTTGCATTTTTCATTCTAATTTTACTTGCTGTGGACAATACTCCCACATGCTCTGCATACCTTATTGTCCTACATTCCTTATTCCACATGTCGCCTCTTGAACCTATATAAGTAGGACATGCATGTACATATTTCCTCATTCTAGGTATCGACTAGGCTTAGGCCCTTCTACCTTTTCCTCTCCTGTTAAGTCCTCGACTCAGGCCAGCATCATCAGCATCCTCCCGAGTACCCGTCTGCTGAAAATCGGTGGCACACATGGCAAGTAGGGTGTAACGCACGAGTACATTGAAGCCAACACCACTACTCCCGGCCTGTAGGACTTGGCCGTTCTCGTCTGGTACCTTGGCATTCCCAAAGCTTGACAATATCTCAATGCCCCGCTTATGGAAATGGTCTACATATGACAGGCAAAGAGTTATGAGGCTCCTGGGAAGGAACACTATATCTGCTGCCTCAACTATATAATATATGGACTAAAACAGTCTGGAAGAGAATGGTACAAGATGCTGAGTGGCATTATGTACCATTTTGGGTTCTGTCAAGCTTTGGGATTGCCAAGATGTCAAATGAGAACAGCCAAGTCCTACAGGCCAGGAGTAGTGGCTTTGGCTTCAACATACTCATGTGTTGCGCCCTACTCTTCTGTGCGTGCCACTGATTTGCAACAGACAGGGTACTTGGGAGGATGCCGATGATGCTGGCCCAAGTAGAGGACTTAACAGAGGAGGAGAAGGTAGAAGGGCCTAAGCCTAGTTGATACCCAGAATGAAGAAATATGTACATGCATGCCCTACTTATATAGGTTTAAGGAGTGACATGTGGAATCAGGAATGTGAGACAACAAGGTATGCAGAGCATGTGGGTATTGTCCACAACGAGTAAAATTAGAAAGAAGGGATGAAAATGGAAATAGAACAATAAAAGATAGGATAATAGAAATGTGACCAAGGATAGGACAATAGAGAGTGCCCGACTATAAAACAATGGGGCCATGGCCAAGGATAATACAAGGACAGGAAGTCCCAAGGTGAGGGGATCGAAGGATGAGGAGTAGGCATGGTAGGATTAATGGATGGTGAGTGGTGTAGAGTACGTGGGGGTGAGGACAAGGAGTGTGGGTAGTGGATATGCCAAGCTGAGACCAGCATACCAAGTGATATGCATGTGGCGTGGACACTTGGATGTGGACATAGGATGACTGCTTGGTCAGCACTGCCAAATTACCAGTCTCGGTATGTGTACTTGACAGGTTCATGTGATGTGAAACTGAGAATGCAGTGTTGCACAGATATGCTGGCTAAATGCACTAATCATTGCTGTAGATGTTGACAACCTTACTATGGCCAGTAACTTGAGGGACTGTCAAGACCCTGGTACCGAGCTCCGGTACACTCGGTAATACCGACCAACTGACCATCCTCTACCCATATTATTCTCACTATCACATGGTCTCGGCTCGGTACATCTGGTACATCATCTAGGTTTCTTCTCCTATCCTATCCGTCTCGTCCTTCACTATCCTTCCCGTTCCCCTGAACATATGACAGCCACTCATTATCCTGACCACTGCCCTATTATTTTATCTTTTGGTTGTCCTCTATTGTTCTATTCTCACCCACCACTTCATTATCTTATTCTCAGCCATACTCCATTATTCTAATCCCGCTTACATTCCTTATTCTATTTCTGATCACTGTGGACAAT
The DNA here is from genome assembly GCA_003314275.1 of Chroogomphus rutilus. Classification (NCBI taxonomy): domain Eukaryota; kingdom Fungi; phylum Basidiomycota; class Agaricomycetes; order Boletales; family Gomphidiaceae; genus Chroogomphus; species Chroogomphus rutilus. Next base: position 10,733 of record QLPI01008691.1, read on the forward strand.
GTCTCCATGTGGTTTTTCATATCTTATTGTTTTCCATTCCTTATGCCACCCTGTTCCACATCTTGCTTCTTAACCTATATAAGTAGCGGGATGTGTGTAGATAGTTCTTCACTCAGAATATCAAATCGGTTCGCACCCCCTGGCCTGCTTTCCTCATCTAAAGTCCTTCGTTCAAGCCGACGCCCTCAGCACCCTCACAAGAACTCCTTACTGTCTAAATTAGTGGCATGCACGGAACAGCAGGGTGAAACGCACGAGCACGTTGAAGCCTAGCCACTCCAAAACGGTTTGCAGGACTTAACCGATATTTCGGCATTACCGAATCCTAACAGGGACATCATTTGCAGGTTTAAAGATAAGCTGCATACTGTCCTCAAAATCAAGGACATGGGAGATCTACAGTAGCTACTAGGGATAGAGGTGAAGCACACATGTGAAGAACAAACAATTTCATTCTCACAGTGTGTATACATTGAGAAAATTCTCAAAAAAATTGACCTATAGAATGCAAACCCCCTGGGGAAGCCGCTTAACCCCTATCACAAGCTATCCATATCACAGTCCCCCTTCACCTTTTGCCAATACGATGACATGTATAACATTCCATACAGGGAGGCTATAGGCTCTCTCATATATGCAGCATTAGGCACTCAACTGGACATCTCATTTGCAGTATCTTTCTTATCTCAATTCATGCAGAATCCTAGGAGGCCACACTGGGAGGCAGTCAAGAGAGTTCTTTGCTACCTAAAAGGGGTGAAAGACATGTTACTCGTCATTGGTGGATCCTACAAAGGCTTAGAAGCCTTCTCAGATGTGGATTAGGCCTCACAAGAACACTGGCACTCTATATCTGGGTATATATTTACAATTAACAGTGACACTGTCTCTTAGAGCTTAAAGAAACAACCAATCATCATGTTGTCAACAACCGAGGCTGAATACATAGCAGCTATGCATGCTGCAAAGGAAGCACTATGGATGCACGCATTTATAGCTGAAATCACCCAACCACTTAAGAAGCCCATTGCTATACATCTTGACAATATCTCTGCTATTGCCATCATCAAAAATGACAAATATCATCCCATGCACGAAGCACATTGATATTCATTACCACTTTATACATTATGCTGTTCAAGAGAAATTAATCCAAATAGACTATGTTCCTACAGATGATATGGCAGCTGACATGTTCACCAAGGCTCTCCCTCAACACAAAGTCTTGCACTTGAATGCACTAGTTGGGCTATGTTCAGCTTAAGGGGGGGTGTTGGGAATAATACTGGTAAACATTGAACACAGGGTCACATTGATACTCTGGTTGGTAGAGCCAATAGGGAGTTAGTAATCTCAGTCATTGCTGACTGAGATTGCTAAGTAAAGTAATGGGAATATAATAGCATCAGTCAGCAATGACTAAAACAATATAAGATCGAACATGTAGAGAGATATACCTAGTAGTTGTAATAGTGAGGGTGGGTGTATAAAGTGGCAATGAAGCAGAATTGAGATGGAAGTAAATGGGGGAATCTTAGTTGATATTCTGACTAAAGAGCAGACTAACAAACATTCAGGGTCTTATACTAATTTCTTATCTATGAAGAGTCTATATTAAAGGAGATGGATTCCTATACAGTATAGTAGACCTCCTTGATACAGATTTCAGTTAAGCTCAATTTTAGCTTAAAAATTTGTAGATTAAATTTTTAAAAAATTATATAGCAGCTGAGAAGTGTCTTGAGAACATTTTTGCTCTATATTATGGGGGCAAAAAACCTGTTGTTGCAGCAGAGTAAATTCTTTTATACAACAGGTCAAAATGTCATGCAGATAGGTCCTTGATACAAGTGTGACACCTAATTCTCCACGTGCAGAATTTGCAGCCTGTTGTCATTAGTCATCCATTTCTTCATTGCATTATTCATTTTCCTCATTTTTATCTTTATTCAATTGTGGGGGGAGCTTTGGTTTGTGACCTCTTGTGGGTTTTTTTGGCCATGATCACTTTGGAACACCATCTGTTGCCAAATGTTGACACTCTTCTTCCCAAATGGCAAGATTCTTCTCATGGTTTGCTTTTATCACTGCCCACTGATCTTCTAAAGCCACCAGTGCATCCTTTCTTACTGCTCTTTTATCAGCCTTTTTAGCCCTTTCTCTGGCCTCTCCCTCCCTCCACTTGCTCTGCTCTGCTATCTTTTGCCTGTGTCAAGCGCCGGATTCTGACGGACTTCGGTACTGCCGAAGGGTATTGTCGAAAGGTCGGGCGGACTATGGCCAAGTCCTGCAGGCCAAAAGTAGTGGCGTTGGCTTCAACGTACTCGTGCGTTGTGCCCTACTTGCCGTGCGTGCCACTGTATTTGCAACAGACAGATACTCAGGGGGATGCTGAAGATGCCGGCCTGAGTCGAGGACTTAACAGAAGAGAAGAAGGTAGAAGGGCCTAAGCCTAGTCGATACCCAGAATGAGGAAGTATGTACATCCATGTCCTACTTATATAGGTTAAGAAGCGACATGTGGAATAAGGAATGTGGGACAACAAGGTATGCAGAGCAATGTGGTTGTTGTCCACAACGAACAAAATTAGAACAAGGAATGCAAAGTGGGGATAGAACAATAAAAGACAGTATAATATGATCGTGACTCGAAAGGGGACAATAAGGAGTGGCCGGATATAAAACAATGGGTCACGTCCGAGGATAATACAAGGACGGGGGGTCCCGAGGTGAAACGAGCCGAGGAGTGCGGATGGCGAATGTGCCGAGCCGGGACCGGCGCACCAAGTGTTATGCGGGCAACGCGGGCACTTGGTCGTGGATATAGAGTAATTGCTCGGTTGGCACTGCCGGTGGATGGGTCTCGGTACGTGGACTTGACAGCCTGAAAGCATTTGAAGACAAGACTTGAGCTTTTCCATCAAAAAGCAGTGAGTGGTTATGTTTTTCCTTGTTTTCATGTTTATTGAGGGCACTTGTTAGCTTGTGTAGATGAAGATTCTGTAGGACCAGCTGTGCCTGCTCCTCCTCAATTTGCATGTCTCGGACTTTAACTTGAAGCTGGGCATGTTTGACAGTTTCTTGTAATTCAATGATTTTGAGTTCCAGTAATTCACGACTGTGCTACTTTTTGACAGGATTTGCTTTGGCAAGATCCCAGTTTGGCTGAGGAAGGGATGATGGTGGGCAAGCAAGTACAAGTGCAATTACTGGTGTCAAGGAGGTGATGGGTTCATCTTAAACAAGGAATGAACCAGATGATGTGGAGGCAAGTCCCTTGTATAATAAGCGCATTCTCTTTGAAAGTGTGTATAGGGCAGGGTCTATTTGCCAATCTTGTGCACATTTCAGTGAAGATGATGTCAGTGAGTGGTCTATTGTAATATGGCTTGGACTGGGTGTTGATGTAGATGCAACCAGGTGGATTTCTGATGGGTTTGGGTCAAAGGCCCCAACAATAACTTGGACAGGACTTGATTGGGGAAGGGGAAACTCTCCTTTAGTTGATATAGCCATGCTTGGTTTCATTTAGGTAGGAGAAATTGCATCACGATTAAATGGGTATATGCCAGTGACATGGAATGCTGCTTTGACAGTTTCTTCATCAAAGGCCTGGTTATATACCATTCCAAAAAGGTGAGTGAAGTTGTTTTTGCCTACTTGTCAAGCTTTGGGAATGCTGAAGATACGGGCAGGCAGCGGCGAAGTCCTGCAGGCTGGGAGTAGTGGCTTTGGCTTCAACGTACTTGTGCATTGTGCCCTACTTGCTGTGTGTGCCAAAGGTATCAGCCTGAGTGGAGGACTTTACAGAGGGAGGAAGAGATAAAGGGCCCAAGCCTAGTCGATACCCAGAATGGAGAAGTATATACATGCATGTCCTACTTATATAGGTTAAGAAGCAACATGTGGAATAAGAAATGTGGACAATAAGGTATGCAGAGCATGTGGGGGTATTGTCCACAATGAGTATAATTAGAATGAAGGAATGCAGACAGGGATATGACAACGAAAATAGAATAATAGGAACGTAGCTGAGGATAGAACAATAGGGAGTGCCAGACCATAAGACAACAGTGTTGTGGCTGTGGATAAAACAAGGACAGGATATCCCAAGGTGAGATGGGTCAAGGAACAAGGGGTGGAATGGGTAGCATCGCCCTAACAGGGTGAGGAATGGGAACGAGGGATGTGGATGGTAGATGTGCCAAGCCGAGAACAGTGTATTAAGTATGTGGCTTGGTCACAGGCTGGTTATTTGGTCAGCACTGCCGAACTACCGGGCCTCGGTATGTGTACTTGACACTACTGGTCTTTGATTATCCTCTTCAAAGTTGGTTATGACTTGTTTCCAGGTTTCCTTCATCTTTCCAAAGCAAACAACATTGAGACCCTGCAGAGCATGAGTGCAATGAGATGGGTCTCCAAACACTATTATGTTATTTTCTCTGGCATAATCTAGAAATGCTGCAGTGTAATAGGAGTTATAGCCATCGAGGATGAGAACATGTTTGCAGCCACCAGCCCTCTCCTTTGTTTCTGGGTCAAAAAGCATAGTTAACCATTGAAAGGCAAGGTTGCCATCTGTCTATCTATTTTCAGAATGTGCAATACTAACAAAGAATTTAGTTTGCATCTAGACTTTTTGAAAAAAAGCTTACTGTGCTTCAGAAACATTATTATCATTCCATTTTTGCATCATCTTTTTTCCTTTATAGATAATCATTGGCTTCATTGTTGTTCCATCTGCGCAAATAGTTATAATTGCTGTAACATTTTCTTGATCTGCACCTCCTTGCTTATGTTGAGTCTTTGTTCCTCAGGCTCCTACCACCCTTTCATTTCCTCCATACACTGTTGGAAACCCACTTTCATCCATTCCATAGATATCTTCTGGCCGTATTCCTAGTTTGACAACAAATTCCTCTACAATGTCAAACCATGATTTTACTGCACTAGGGTTCAATGATTTAGCTTGCTGTGTGTCAAGAAATTTACTCCAGTATGTTTGTAACTCCTCATAATGACACCCAAGAAAATTAAAGACCCACTTCTTTCCAACTTTGGTGAAGGAGGGACCTTCTTTGGTTTCAAGGATTGCATTTGCTGACTGCTCAATTTGTCTGTGAGTTAGGGGAAACCCATGACTGGCTGATACTGTGATAAATGTGACAAGAGTTTTTTCCTCTTGAACTGTAAGCCTCTGTTTTGTAGAATTGAATTTGAGCATCAATGATCCTGTATCATTGATGTGTCTACTGAGAGTATTGAAGTCCACTCCAAATTCATGAGCAACTTCTCACAATGATTTCTTTGTTGAATAACCTGCCTGCCCCTCTTTGTATACTTTAACTGCATCAGAAAGCCTTTGCTCAAGGGTCGATCGGTCGGTACTACCGAGTGAACTGGAGCTTGGTATCATGGGCTTGACAGTAGTGTATACCCTTTGCTGGTGGCAGCTATCAGTGGGGCCATCATTTTTGCTGCATTCTGGTAGTTCTGCAAGCTGTCTATTATTTTATATGAGGGAGTGTTATGGGGTTATCTAGAGATGCATATGCACAGGTATCTGTGTAGAATATAGGTTGAGTCCTTAAGCGCCCAGGCAATGGTGGTGGTCAGAGTACAAAAGGCTTCCTCTAGTAAAGGGAATAAAAAAGATAAGGAAGAGGAGAAAGGAGAAGAGAAGGGAAAAGGAGATGAGAATGAGGAGAAGGATGAGGAAATGGCTATAGATGAGACTTTGAAATAGTCTCTAATAATATATATATATATTTTATAAGATTTTTAGTTGAAACCGAGAAAGTTGAACCAAGGGAATAAAAAATAAAAATGGTATAAGAGGCAAAAGGGACAAGTGAGATGTGCCAAGATATTCAGGTATTTTAGTGTGATAAATAGAACAAAATAGAGAGAGAATTAGGGAGAAGGAAACTGAGAGTATTGTAGATGTGTGTGGTCATAAGGTCAGGAATAGAGGGTTGGGAGGTTGAAAGGAGATGGATATAAGATTAGGATAGAGAGAGAGAGGATGTAAGGTCGAGATAGAGAGTATTTGAGATATATTTGGGATAGGAAGTAGAGGGGATGTTTTTGGAAGAGTTTTAAGCTAGTAGCCACCCCTTCTTGTTAGGTAAACATCCTATCATCTAGTTAACTTGTTGGCTTCTAGCCAAGCTTGCTGAAAAAAAAGAGTGGTAAGGTCAAAGTAACATGGGTATATAGAACAGATAGAATGAGAATGGACAGAAGAAACCTTGGCCCAATGTGCCAAAAAGTGCTGTTGATCGAGAAGCCCAGCTAAAAAGCTTACCAGCCTTCTAGTTTACAAGCATGTACAAAGCCAGTTGCATTAACTAGGGCTTATTTACAGAGCTTCTATCTTTGGAAAAGATCCAGGTTAAGGCTGTTGGAGTAGTAGCAGATGCCAGCTATGTAGGGTGCATAAATGCATCTCACCCCTGAGAGGTCAAACTCAATATATTTGATTCTCTTATCGATTTTGGTACCATCTTGTGCGCTTTTTGATTCTTTATTTTTCGAACATTTTCCTATATTTTTATCCTCAAAGTTGAGGAAGCTATTGTATTACTATCTGTACGATACTTATGGGCACCTGCCCACGCACGACGCACGTGGCCGGCTCCCTGGAGGGGGACTGGCAACCTGGCTCAAACCTTCGATAGGGTCAAGGGCCGGTTGCAAGGTATTTGCAGGTAAAACACAACCCGCACATGCCTCCCTCCTCAGTGGTTGACTACACTGAGGAGGTGAGTTGTATAGTATAATATACAGAGGCTCCCGACTAATTTTCTTTATTATCATTGTAAGATAAAATATTTAGATATATTTTCCGAATATACAAGAGTGGTTGACTACACTGAGGAGATAAAATATTCAGACTGCCTAATAAATCTTCAATCCTACTGCATATTTGCTTATAATCTCATCAAGGTTATGGGCCCTGCAGACCAAACAGAGAAAGTCCCATTGACCATGGGGAGGCTAGCTACAGATGGATCTAATTGGTCTCTGTGGAGAGCTCAACTCATGAGTTATTTTGAGTCCAAAAATCTATTAAAACATATAAAAGGCAAAGCCAACCGACTACCTGATCCTCCCACTTTTCTCAAAGCACATGTCCTCACAGATGATGAGGAGGCCAAGGTAGAGAAGGCTGAGGAGAGACTCGAAAAGTGGCTGGCCAGAGAAGGGCTTGTCAAGACTCAAATATTGGCATCCATGTTGGAGTCACTAGCTTTGATGCTAGAAAAGAAAAAGAATGCAAAAGAGATCTGGGATACTCTGGTAACTGAGATGACGAAGAAACCAAAGATGGTTGTCACCAGCATCCAGAGACAACTCCGGAACATGAAGTGTTCGGAGGATGATGATCTCAGAGAACACCTTGATAGGGCTCAAGATCTCTATGCAAGACTCAATGACATGGGAGCTAAGATCTCTGAAGAAGAATTCCTTGATATCATATTATCCTCATTGCCACCTTCCTACGAATCAGTCATGAATGCCCTCACGACCTCTCTTGAAGAAGTCGGAAAGCCTTTGGATCCGGACAATATCATCTGGGTACTTAAATCACAATATGATAGGTGTAGGACATTGTCTCTTACCCAAGAGGACCAAGGTTTCGTGGGTACTACAGATAAAAAGACGCATATATGCACCAACTGCAAAAAGCTGGGACATACTGCTGAAATGTGTTGGGCAAAAGGCGGTGGCAGAGAAGGCCAAGGGCCAAGGCAGAAGAAAAGATCTAGGTTCAAAAAGATGAAAGGAAAAGGGAAAGGCAAAGCAAAAGCCAACATAGCTAATGAAGATGAGTCTTCCGGAGAAGACGACGATGGATTCATGGCATTTATCAATTATGATTGCGCAGCCTTCATCAGAGATGGAACAGGCAACACTATTATCTTAGATACAGGAGCCAGTTCTCACATAACGCCTCATAAAAGCATGCTTGAGAACTACAGAAGCTTCCCTACACCGCGTATGATTCGGGCAGCCGATCAAGGCAGCTTTGATGCATACGGAAGCGGCCAACTCAAAATAACCCTTATTTCCATAGGCCGATGTGATGATGCCGGTAACCAGACAGAGTTTGCATCATAGAAATGCACTATTAAAAGTTTGTCCAGCCATATTTTATTACAGGCACCAAAGTTGCATGGCCTCTATCGATTGGATAACCAGTCAACACAACATTCTACCAAGCTATGCTTAACCGCCATTGAGATGCATCGCAGGCTTGGGCACATATCGTATAAGGCCCTTAAGTGCCTGATGGATCGTGGCATGGTTTATGGCCTAGAATTATCACAGGCTAGAGACAAATTTACCTGTGATGCGTGTATTAAAGCTAAGATTACACGCAAACCGCTCCCAAAAGAATCAAGTGAGCACTCGAAGAAAGTTGGTGATAAAGTATTTTCCAATGTTTGGGGACCGGCGGGGCATATTACTATCAACAAAAAGTCCTACTATGTCTCCTTCATGGATGATCACTCAAGGGAATCAGTGCTATATCTTATGAGCACCAAAGATCAAGTCTTCACCAAATACAAGTTGTATGAGGTAATGATGCTTTGGCAGAGGAATGCGCGCATCAAAATACTCTTCTCAGATCAAGGGGGTAAATACACAAGTGTTGAATTTTTAATTCAATAATTATCTAGACAAGCAAGGTACTCGACACCGATATACTGTTCATGACACCCCAGAACAGAATAGAGTCGCCGAGCGCCTAAACCGCACATTGGTCGAAAAGACCCATGTGATGCTTCTAGATTCCAATCTCCCTAAGTTCTTATAGGGATATGCTATTCAGCATGCTAACTACCTTAAAAATCGCACACATACACGAGCTCTACCAGACAAGACACCCTATGAAATGATTCACCATCAAAAACCGAATTTGCAAGATGCTCATGAATGGGGGATGGACGTCTATGTTAAAATCAAACAAGACGATAAGCTACAATCTAGGGCCAAGAAAGCTAAGTGGATCAGTCATTCCGCTCAAAGCGACGGCCATTGTATATATTGGCCAGATAACTGGCAGGTATCTGTGGAGCGCAATATTATATTTGAGGCACCTAAATTGGCCTCAATTGCTCCTATATTACCTACTGATGACTGCTTAATTACTTGGCCAAAAGCTATCAAATATCAGCCATTACCACCGGCACCGGCACCTATCCAAGCGCCGGTACCATCACGTGACCTACAGCCGGGTGAGAGCCGCATCGAAGAAATAGTCGAGCGCATGTCAGAAAGAGATTTAGAAAATATACAACCAATTCAAACAGATGTGAGCAGATCTAAAGAAGCTCACTCAGAAGAAGTGAGAGAATCCACTTATTACAAGAAAGAGCTTCAAGGGCCAGCTCCGGTGATAAATCTCAAGCTGGGGAAGCTGCACATACTAATCTAACTACCCTCGCCTGCAAAGATGTTGAGGATAATGTACTCAACGATATCGCCCATGATTCTGATTGTTATATTCAGAGGAACAAGAGCGAGAGAGATATATGCGACTACCTAGCAATAAGCGCCGAACCTATGAATGCCGATGAAGATGATTTTGCTTATCTATCAAATGATTTGCAATTGCCTATAACAACTAATGAAGCCCTTAATAATCCTACATGGAAGACAGCCATGGAAACTGAGATCCGATCGCAAATCGACAAAGACACCTGGGAACTTACCAAACCCCCTCTGGGTGTGAATATAGTCAGTAGCAAATGGACCCATGTTATGAAACATAATCAGAAGGGTAATGTAGTTCGTGCAAAGTCAAGACTCGTTGCTCAAGGCTTTACACAAACTTTTGGAGTCAATTACGACGAGATATATGTACCAGTCATTTGCATGATATCTTTACGCACTATATGCACGATAGCGGCTAGAAATAATTGGCCCATACATCAAATAGACGTAGACATTGCATATTTAAATGCACCCCTTGAGGAACCGATATATATGCGCAAGCCGCCTGGATATTTTGAGGAATAACATGAAAATGTATTACTATTGAAGAAATGCATATACAGGCTCAAACAATCGGGCAGAGAATGGTATAAGTGTTTATCGAATGCCCTTTACTCTATTGGATTTACAAAATCAGCCTCAGACACTACAGTATTCTATAGACATAGGGCAAATGACTATGCCATTATTGGAGCCACAGTAGACGATCTCACTATTACAGCTACGGATGATACTATATTGCAGGGCGTCAAAGAAGATCTCGAAGCTATCTTTAAGATGAAGGACCTTGGAGAAATCCATTGGCTCCTCAACCTGAAGATCGAGTGGGACAAATCAGCCGGAACAATCAGCTTCTCTCAAGAAGCTTATATTGACAAAATTCTCGACCGTTTTAACCTACAAGATGCCAAAACGCATACGACTCCATTGGACCCTACTTATAAACTGTCTAAAGAATAGTGCCCAACCACTGAAGCCAAAAAGAAAGACATGGAAAAAGTTCCCTACTGGCAGGCGATTGGTTCACTTATGTGGACAGCAGTAGCTACCCGTCCAGATATTTCATTTGCTATTTCATTATTATCGCAGTTTCTAGAGAACCCAGGGGTTGCTCACTGGAATGCAGTTAAGAGAGTATTTAAATATTTAAAGGGCACGAAAGAAAAGAAGCTGATCTTAGGGAAAAGTCGAGATGGTCTAGTAGGATACTCAGATGCCGACTGGGCCTCACAAGATCACAGACACTCTATATCAGCCTACATCTTTCAAATCGACTCCGGGAGCATCTTATGGAGCTGCCAGAAGCAGATGATAGTGGCACTCTCATCTACTGAAGCAGAATTTCTTGCAATGACTCATGCCACAAAAGAAG
>QLPI01008693.1:0-14559 GCA_003314275.1 Chroogomphus rutilus
TTACTCCTGACATGTGCTGACTAGCATTCATGAGAACAACACGGAGAATGTAGCAAAACTTATTTTTTTTTGGAAGGATTGAGGATGCAGAAGTTGGGTGTGCTTGGGTACAAATAACCCAAGAACTATGGAATACTATTACACTCACTATATATCAAAGTTCAAGGTAATTTGTGGTTGCATTGACACGACACTGCTCACACAATTAGTAAATATTGCTAGGACATTCTGCTTCATGGGAGATTCGATAGTCAATGGATAGGCAATCTATAGGCAATCTTCCCAGAAAATCTAAAGAGAGGAAACCCACAATTGTAAGATAAATGAGCAAACCAAACCAAACATAAAAACAATCTTTGTTCAGAGAAACAAAAGCCAGCAGATCAAAGGAAAAACAAAATACGTAAGTTGCAATAGCAGAGGAAAGATATGAGAGGAGGCCAAATCTATACAATCGACAAAAGAGACAAGACAAAAAACAAATAGCCAGACAGAAATACTAACGAGTACATAACAATGGTAAGGAGATGAAACAATGCGAGAAGACAGAAGGTCAAGCCACACAACATCAGAGGTTTGCGGCGAAATTTGGTTTTGAATTCCCCTAATTTCTTTTGTGAAGGGAATGTTAGATGACCCCACATGCAACACCACACTACATCATGGCTAAAAATGCTAGGTTTCAGGGGTATACAATGGATTCCAACCCGTCCAGATCATGCACGGAGACAGGCCTGAAATTGAATTGTTAAAAGATGCCTGTCAAGCCCGCAACACCGAGTACCGACTTATTCGGGAATACCGACCAACCGGCCCTCACCCGCATTATCTCGCACCACCGCGCGACCTCGACTCGGTACATCCGGTACATCGTATGGACCACTCCCCTCGTACACCCCCTTCCATTGTTCCTTCAACCCCCTATCCACTCCTTTACCCGCTTCCTCCGAACAACATAACGGCCACTCATTGTCTTGGCCTTTGCCATTGTTTTATCTTAGGCCGCCCTCTATTGTTCTATTCCCGCCCACCATTTCATTATCTTATTTTCAGCCATACTCTATTATTCTAATACCGCCTACATTCCTTATTCTATTTCTGATCACTGTGGACAATGCCTCCATGTGGTTGCCTCATACCTTATTGTTTCCATTCCTTACGCCACCCTGTTCCACATCTTGCTTCTTAACTATAAAAGTAGCGGGATGTATGTAGATAGTTCTTCACTCAGAATATCAATTGATTCACACCCCTTTTGTCCACTCTCTATTCCTAAAGTCCTTCGCTCGAGCCGACGCCCTCGGCATTCCCCTCAAGGTTCCTCTCGCTATCCAAATTAGTGGCACACACGGAACAGCAGGGCGCAACGCAAGAGCACGTTGAAGCCTAGCCACCCCGTAACGGTTTGCAGGACTTAACCAATACCTCGGCGTCACCGAATCTTGACAATGCCAGACACTGCCCTAGGCTAGAAAGGTGTGGATTCATTTATACCAGTTTAGATCTTGCAAAGTTGAAAGTGCAAAGATGGGGTTCGACTCGATCGTGCAATGTATTTTGTGCTGCATGTAGTGTGTGAGTTTTTTGTGCTGGTAATTGGGACGAAGATGATATGTGCTCAAAATCCATATAGGCAATCATTGAGAGGATATGTGGTCAAGTACTCCCTCCATTATATGCAGTCACCGAGGACAGATGACTGAGAAACAGGAGAATGAGACACAATACACGACTCAGAGAGGGAATATTCATTGCAGACGAGAAGGGAACAAAGGGAAAAGGAATTGGATTCAATGGGCACCACTGACAGGTGTTGTTCTCCAAGAAGATCTTATCAGGGTGACCCATAATGGGCTGACCCTGCATATGCTCCACAGAATCTGTTAATTATGGATCATATTGTAGTCAGGTGTTTTGCTTGTATGGAGTCATAGTAACTACAACAAATATTGTTGAAACGAGGGGCGGAAGGAGTGGGAAAGGGGAGAGGAGAATAGCGGTAGAGCGGGATGAAGAGAGAGCCGGAGAGAGGTACACGTGGATAGGACGGCCGAGGAACGTAGAAAGAGCAAACGAACAGTTAGTAAAAACCCATAGACACATCACTGATACAACTCACGCAAGATCACGATACAGAACGGACAAATGAGTGATCATTTACGACAAATACACACGAACGAAGGAGACAGGGACAGGATTAGGGGACAAGATGCGAAGGGACAGAGCAGAATTAGTGGAGGAAAGATTTAGGATGGACATAAAGATGGACTTACGCGATGAGGACCGACACACGACCATGTCAAAACGCATGTACGCTATTATCGAGGGAGGTATGGTAAGAGGTTAGAGGAAATTCCGATTGAGGCAGGATCTAGGGAAAGGGACTCACGTTGGTGTTAAAAGATTTCATACACAGGACAATTGAATAGACAGCAAGGTCAATGACGCAGAAGGGGGGATCACAAAGCAGGGCGGCGACCCTGCATCCGGACCTAGAACACCACCGCTACACCGGAAGAGATTGCTTTATCAGACTATGGTCAATTTACATATAAAAACTAGATACTTACGAGAATATACTTAGTTCTAAACTCACCTGCTTCTCGACCATTCTTAAGACCTCGATGCGATCAAGATCTCAAAGTCTGCGTATACTTCAATCATCTTGTCAAGCATCCAGATATGCCGGAACAGTTTCCTTAAATGTAGTTCACCGTGTCTACAACTTTTTCTCTCACACGCCTTTGCATTTCGAGCATCCCGCAGTGTTTGATTCCACCCGGTCAACTGTGCACCACCTTCCCGGGCTGGTGCCTAAAGACATCGACATACGCCGGTCATATCACCGTATATATAGGAATAACAATTCACGCACGAACAATAAAAATACAGAAAAAATACCAACAAAATCACAAACAAATATATTTCCATCTCCCCCGAATTTTAAATTAAGACTAAGGATAGACTCCTGAGTTTCTGAGGCCAGTTTTAGGAGTCAGAGGTGCAGGGTCAGGGACTGAGAACAGAGGTAGACCAAAGAAAAGAGGGATACACCCGGAGAGATATTAATTCAAACTGTGGGGATATGGTCCTGGGATATTGTAATGGGGAGTATGGACTAGTAGTTAGACTAGCTACTATAGTACAAAGATTTGTAGCTACAGAGTCTGTGGTTAATATTCTACATGATTAGATGCTCTCACGTAGGTGGCGCGTGACGACTTGATCCTATGTAAGCGCCGGTCAGAGGAGCTGGTGGGAGGTGTGAAGGACAGTTGCATTGGTCATAGTAGATGATCCACAACAATAAACTGATTCAATGACAGTGTGAGTGCAGTGTACGACACCTATTCGATCCAATGCGGTTTGACGTCCTGCAAGTGCATTGAGTAGGTATCAAATATAAGTCTGAGGGGTTTTTGGTATTGGAAACTAGTTATATTTCTTAATTTAAAAGTCGGGGGAGATGGAAATATATTTGTTTGTGATTTTGTTGGTATTTTTTCTGTATTTTTATTGTTCATGTGTGAATTGTTATTCCTATATATACGGTGATATGACCGGCGTATGTCGATGTCTTTAGGCGCCAGCCCGGGAAGGTGGTGCACAGTTGACCGGGTGGAATCAAACACTGCGGGATGCTCGAAATGCAAAGGCGTGTGAAAGAAAAAGTTGTAGACACGGTGAACTACATTTAAGGAAACTGTTCCAGCATATCCGGATGCTTGACAAGATGATTGAAGTATATGCAGACTTTGAGATCTCGATCGCATCGAGGTCTTAAGAATGGTCGAGAAGCGGGTGAGTTTAGAACTAAAGTATATTCTCGTAAGTATCTAGTTTTTATATGTAAATTGACCATAGTCTGATAAAGCAATCTCTTCCGGTGTAGCGGCGGTGTTCTAGGTCCGGATGCAGGGTCGCCGCCCTGCTTTGTGATCCCCCCTTCTGCGTCATTGACCTTGCTGTCTATTCAATTGTCCTGTGTATGAAATCTTTTAACACCAACATGAGTCCCTTTCCCTAGATCCTGCCTCAATCGGAATTTCCTCTAACCTCTTACCATACCTCCCTCGATAATAGCGTACATGCGTTTTGACATGGTCGTGTGTCGGTCCTCATCACGTAAGTCCATCTTTATGTCCATCCTAAATCTTTCCTCCACTAATTCTGCTCTGTCCCTTCGCATCTTGTCCCCTAATCCTGTCCCTGTCTCCTTCGTTCGTGTGTATTTGTCGTAAATGATCGCTCATTTGTCCGTTCTGTATCGTGATCTTGCGTGAGTTGTATCAGTGATGTGTCTATGGGTTTTTACTAACTGTTCGTTTGCTCTTTCTACGTTCCTCGGCCGTCCTATCCACGTGTACCTCTCTCCGGCTCTCTCTTCATCCCGCTCTACCGCTATTCTCCTCTCCCCTTTCCCACTCCTTCCGCCCCTCGTTTCAACACTTAGTTGCCTTAAGGGCCCGAGGGTCTGGGAATCTTGAGTACAGCCTGAGGGTCAGTCTATTTACATTCAGGCAAGTCAATGCACCCCATAATTCCATAGTAAACTTCTGGAGACTATGGAAATGAGTACTTGTGGTGTGAATTTGAGGCCCGTGCTGTCTGTAACTACTGAGTGAATGGAATGTGATGTTTTTGGTCTGCAGGCTATTTTTTAGAATAAAATTTTGAGATATGCATACATACTACTCTGTTGTAATTGTTGAAACCAAGGGGGCATTCCCCATATCTCAGGCTATCCTGTTGGGTGCAAACTAGCATCTCACCTCTGAGAGACCAACCTCAATATATTGTATTACTATATCGATTTCGGTATCATTCAGTGCGTTTTTGAACTCTTTATTTTTCTCAATTTTCTTTGTATTTTTATCCTCATTATTGAGGAAGTTATTTGTGTTCTACTATGTACGCTACTTACGGGCGCTTGTCCATGCACGACGCGACTAGCGTGGCCGGCTCCCTGGATTTGGAACCGGCAGCCTGGCTCAAACCTTCGATAGGGTCAAGGGCTGGCTGCAAGGTATATGCGGGTGAGACACGACCTGGACAAAGCCTCCCTCCTCAGTTATTGACTATACTGAGGAGGTGAGTTGTATAATATTATGTACAAAGCCTCAGGGCTAATTTCCTTTTTATTTCTTTTGTAAGATAAATAAATTAGGTATATTTTTGAATATACATCTGAGTTATTGACTATACTGAGGAGATAAATAAATTAGCTGCCTATAGAAATCTTCAATCCTACTGTATTTGCTCATAATCTCATCATATCCCTCACATCTCCTACCATCCTCCCTCACTTCCCCTCACTCAGCATCTCCCCCGATCCTCACACATCACACGCACCCAATATCAATGTGTCACACTTACATCTACCTCAATGCATTGCACGCATCTCATGCATATGATATGTGTATCGCACCTCACAACTTACACCTTGCTGCAACATGCGTGTACCGGATTCACACCTATTAGTTTGAATATATGTTGGGTTGAAGCCTCGGTTGATAGAGGAATGGATGGGACTGAAAGGTTGTTTTTTCGTTATCCTATCTACTTAGGTTTTATCCATAAATTGGCCATAGTATGATAAAACAGTCTCTTCCAAATGTAGCGGTGGCATTCTAGATCCGGATGCAGGGTCGCCGCCCTGCTTTGTGATCCCCCCTTCCACGTCATCAATTGTGCTACCTACTAAATTATGCTGTGTATGAAAATCTTCATCCTCATCGTGAGTCCTTTCCCTAGATCCTTCACCAGTCGGAAACCCTGTCTAATTTCTCGTCATCTTCTCCTTGAAGACTGGGTATATGCGCCCCGATGTGGCCGTATGTCGTTCTCCATTGCGTAAGTCCGTTCTTCTCTCCTTGTTCCTTCTACCCCTCGTCACAACAACACCACGTATATACGCACATGCGTACATCTCCACTTGTGTCTATCCGAAACGCGTCACTGATGATGTGATGCATGCACCTTTCAGTAGGGCCATGCATAGACAACTCCGGTATATAACAAGCATGTATTTAGTCTACAAAAATTTAATCACAAATTCTACTTTTCATCCCCATATCTTTGTCTTGCCTTTAGAGTCAAGTAGAATTATAGTACAACTTGTTTCAACAGTAATGATACATTTGTTTGAAATTTATATTGCATACATTTCTCGACAAGAAGCTGAGATCGAAAGAAGTGATGTGGACAATTTTTGGGTCCATAAATGTGGCTATATATAGATTATATTTTCCTCCTGACATGTGCTGACTAGCATTCATGATAACAGCAGGGAGTACGTGTTGCGAAACTCAAATTTTCTTGAAGTATTGAGGACTTAGAAGTTGGGTGTGCTTGGGGACAAATAAACCAAGAACTATGTAATACCATTACACTTAGTATATATCAAAGTTCCAGGTCAAGTATATGCATTGACGCGACACCACTCGCACAATTAGTAAATTTCGCTAGGACGTTTTGCTTCGTGAGAGATTCGATAGGCAATGGATAGGTAATTTTCCCGGACCATCTAAAGGGAGGAAACTCACACTCAGAATATAAATGAGCAACCCAAACCAAAAATAAAAACCATCTTCGTTCTGAGAAAAAAAAAGCCGGCAGATGAAAGTAAAAACACAATACACAAGTTGCAATAGCAGGGGCAAGATACGACAAGAGGCCAAATCTATGACCATAAAACAATCGACAAAAAAGAGATAAGAGAAGAAACAAATAGACAAACACAAATACTAACGAGTAGATAAGAATGGTAAGGAGATGAAACAATGCCAGAAGACAGAAGGTCAAGCCACACAACGTCAGAGGTTCCCGGCGAAATTTGGTTTTGAATTCCCCTAATTTCTTTTGTGAAGGGAATGTTAGATGACCCCGCATGCAACACCACACTACATCATGGCTAAAGATGGTAAGGGTCAGGGGTATACGATGGATTACAACCCGTCCAGATCGTGCGAGGAGACAGGCCTGAAATTGAATCGTCAAACGATTCCAGACACTGCCCTAGGTTAGAAAGGTGTAGATTAATTTATACCGGTCTAGATCTCGCCGAGTTGAGAGCGCAAAGGTCGGGCTCGACTCGATCGTGCGATGTATTTTGTGCGGCGTGCAGTGTGTGAGTTTGTTGCGCTGGTAACTGGGACGATGACGATATGTGCTCGAAATACATTTAGGACATCATTAAGAGGATATGTGCTCAAGTACTCCCTCGATATTCACCCCCTCCGAACTGTCCCCTGAGGAGGTTTTGGCTTTGGTGAATAGGACAATGTTGTCAGACGTCGGAGGAAATGCTGAGATATATTCAATCTGTAAACGAAAAACGAGATCGAGTACGATGGCGAGTCTCGTTGTACGAACGGAAGAGGGAATCGCGGCGGAGAAGAGATGACGACTATGATGGAAAGACGAAGGTGGGACAACCTTACATTGAGTAGGGCTGGCGAGTGTCACCAAAAATACTCACCATATTTCAGGAAATCCAGTACCCCAACACACACCACAAACACACCACACCCCTACTCATGACCCTCCTGCCCTGCAAATACGAGGAACGAGGGGATGCTGCTGCTGGTTCCCGAACGCGACGTGTTGCTCCCGATGCAGCTGTTGGGGTGGAACAAGGTGTGGCTGCAATTCTCCATGGGCGGGAGCCGTATTGAGGGGATGCCTCGCACGATATCAAAGTGGTATCCTTTTCATCCAGAAGGATTGAAAGAATCCCATGGATCGGAAGATAAAACGGATAGATTTATTCAAGGCAATGATTCACATAAGAATTCAGGTGCGAAGATGGAGGAGACTGGGATATGCCTGGGGAAAGAAAGATGGAGGAACATTGATGGCTGCCTGTACAGGGGGATAGATGGTGTGGGAATGGACTTCAAGTGAGGTGGTCTCTCACCGGAGAGCAAGAGGACAGCGGGAGAGAAGGTCCTCAGTGTTTTATTTTCCTGGACT
Source organism: Chroogomphus rutilus (assembly GCA_003314275.1). NCBI lineage: Eukaryota > Fungi > Basidiomycota > Agaricomycetes > Boletales > Gomphidiaceae > Chroogomphus > Chroogomphus rutilus. The sequence continues at coordinate 7,975 of QLPI01008693.1, forward strand.
CTGAGTTCAGTCTGGACTTGTCATGGTTTTTGATAGAGAGAGTCTCATACGGTGCGTGTTTGGATGAGGCTGTCAGTCATGAGGTGCACAGCCAGTCACGTGCGTCAAAGATCGTCGACTTCGGAGATAAAGGGACGAGCGGCACCAATGGGAAGTTGTAGGTAATGTATACACAAGTACCTATTTGAATATGAGCATAGCGTTACTACCTTGAAAACCAAGAAACGATTACCACACATCTGACTGAAGAGCGAGGCCATCTCGCATTTCAATCGAACTGGAATTGGCATCCTCGGCATACCACATGGCGTCATCCAGCCACTGCGGATTGGGGTCAAATGAGGCACGATGTATCGTCGAAAGCTCTGGTACTCGTGATTCCCGCATATTTGCCCCATCGCCGTTTGAAAAGACGTACACGGCGGGATTTATCGCCCTGAGATGTGCATGTTGGAAGTCGGAGTATTCATGTATCAGCATACTGAGACCGTCCGCGAGTGTCAGCGTAATGTCACATTGGCATTCTATGCTGGTAACTATCTCACGCTGCTGGTCAACACTTGTTTCGGCGCTTACAAAGATACTAACCTAGTTTCAGTTCATGGGGTGGAATAGAGAGGCCATGACGGTCGATCATGGAACGAGCATGGTCACGCAACCACCCCCACGCATGCGTTTCATCGAGATTATCGTATTCTAAAGTAATACCGATCCGGTCATGCGCGGGGATAGCGACAGGGATGAATCTGGAATGAGTGGTTAACAAGACAGACACAAAAAGGTGGAAATGGCTTTGCCTGAGCCGTTGGAAAATCTGGCCTGCTTGGCTAAATATAGTTTCTCCGGGGTTGTTCTCGGGGTATCTACGTTTATAGTTCCAGGACAGTGATCCAGTTTGTCCTTGCAGGTGGTCATGGACATTGTCGACGACGACAAATTGATCATTTTTGTCAACATAGCCAATGTCACCCATACCGACCGCACTACTGGAAGCACTGAGCCTGTATGGCATGTAATAGGTACCCTGCACTAGCCAGCCTTGTTCAAAAAATGCAGCCCCGACCATAGGAAGCGCGATTTCATCAAATCGACATTGAAGGATGTCCACGAGATCCTCAGTGCGGTGGGTCCATGAGGAGGAGAGAAGCATGAGTCTTCCCATCCACTTGACAGGATTAGGATCGTATCTGCCCCATAGACTTCTATAGACAGATAATATTATACCATAAATGTACGATATCTTCTGATACTGACGTTGGAAGGGTATCGCGCATTTCAGTTAGAATCTGCTCAACAGACTACCGTGATCATGAGCACGACTGGGAGCATCTATTGGCAAATACGGCAACTTACCTGTGAGTGTCCGTCTTCACCTGATAATTCACCGCCATATATCAGTTTCCATTGGGGTCGATCATGTCCTCTCTGAACAGTAACGCAAAGGCCGTGATACTAGAGATTGTCAGAAAGGTTGAATTCAGAAAATGGATTCATTACCATGCCACCAACAGGGAACACAAATCCTCCTGATAGTTGAGACTCTGCCAATGCCTAGTCATGGATAATACTATAAATAATTATATGAGCGACTGAGTGTGTCATACCAGAACTGATGTCCGCTGGTCGAACAGGTGCATCAAGACCAATACAACCTCATATATGCCATCACAAACCATGTCATAGAGTCCACATATAAACTCCACGGGTTTTGATGATGCTGTGCGTCTGACCCAACTCCTAAAACTCTCAAAATTTTCGCCGGGCATGTGATATACTTCGAACGGCATGCTGCATGCGGATCTGCTCGTTCCAATGAGCTGTAATATCAAAGGATCCCTGAAATAAAGTGGTTAGCATTTGTTACACCCATCTCCATTCACAGCTCACATGATATCTCTGCGCAAGGAGATGTCTCGCTCAAACTACGACAGGATTAAAAATGGCCAAAAGTCTGGAAGAAAAGGGGGACTTACGAGGCTTGTCTTCCGTTGGGAGGGAGAGCCATGATACGTTTTTACGAGAACTATTCGACCATCAGGTCGGCTCGCTTTGTGCAGCTTGACTGTGACCGCGGGGATAGATGAGGCCCACCCAAAACTCAGATCCACGTTATAGTAATTTATCGTCTCAAGAAGGTTGATATCATCACGCGTATAAGTTCGTATCTGTAATTTGCATCAGTATACTGTCTTTCCAAACAAAAACTTCAATGGTTACGTGCATCAGGATCGTCCAAGGAACCTGAGGACATGGGTATTGGCTGACTATTCATAACTTCAAGGTGCATGTGCTGTCAGGGTCGAATGAATCACTGTAATAAAGTAAACTCTCACTTTCGACATGTATGTTTACATTTCCCTTGGGGGCATCTGCAACAGACAATGTGACCTGTTTCAGCACTTCATATATGTCAAATTGTTCAACAGGTGCATTTACTGAATTGGCTCTTCTGAATGTTGAGGTTTATGAACGGCGAAGATGTAGATTGTGCTTCTGAAATAATGGAAAGGTGTACAAGGACAGAAAATTAAGGAGACCAGATGGGACATACCTGGATGTATGTCACAGCTTTTGCTGCTTGTTTTCTTGTTTTGAGGTCCATTAATGCTACTGCCGCTCTTCTTCTGCAGCCGTAATATGCGTTTGAAAATTTTCAAGATAGGACGAGAGCTGTGGTGTAAAAACATCCCGGCGAGCATTAAGAGTATAGTAATAAGAATTATTAAACTTTAGTAATAAGAAATATTAACCTTTCGTGGAGGAATAAACGGGAAGCAAACAAAGCACGTACCCAGCATTTGATTCATCAGCATTCGACCTTATCTGGTTCATTTGCATGATCGAGGGTGCATTGGATGGCCCACTGATGACCGTTGACCCTTGTGTAGCGGTGGTAGGGATTAGTTGGTTGGGAAGATAGTTCGAAGCAGCAGATATGGCAACCCCTTCCGTCACTGGGTCTCCGTGAAATACATCCGAGTCGTGTTCACCAACAGAGTTCATATTCGCGGCCTCGGACCCTTCTGCGGCCTCACATATCCTATGCCCTATTCGTCCCTCCGCGTTGGATGCTTCATTCCCCTCAGGTTGAGGTATACTCGAGATGTGGTGTTTATTGTTAGAACCAACGGATTTTTCTTAGTAATTATATATATATTTCTGTTCACTTCAGCACTAAAACCCAAATAACTCCTCCAATTCTATTCCCCTCCGGATGAAACTTCTCACAGGGTTCAAAGACAATACAAAGGACCTACCTGAATATTTTCGCGATTTTAGGGACCATTCTGGATGAATACCACCTACATGGTCTGGTACCTGACCCAAGGATCAAACTGCCCTTCAGGGCTGATGGAAGGGACATCATTGATGGGCAAGCAGTTTTCATAATGAATGCTTTTCACTGAAATCTTTCTATCATTTTCCCAAATCTTTCCTTTGCCCACATACCCACGTTCCATCACGCACCCGACCGTATCAGAACGGACTCCGGTTTTACTCGGAGAAGATTTCATGGTTACATAGCCCTTTTATTCCTTATAAATACCTAGATGTATCTACCTAAACTACAGACAACTAGAAATCATTTTTCTACATCCCCACTCTCACTGAACCTCGAGATAATCTCAAATCTCCATTCCGCGCTGAACCGAAGGTTAAGCGCCGGGCATCGCACTTTCCTATTTTGGACAAAAACCCCAGAAACTCGTCGTACCGATACCGGGACCGAGAGTTAAGTTCTCAATACTAAATAACACTTTTATATTTCACCATCTATTATATTTACCTTGTGGGAGGACCACAATTCCATAAACCGGCGCTTTGGCGCCCAGGCCGGTTTTCCGGAACGGCGCCTAAGCGGAGGCCAAACCCGGGACTCAGCTCCCAGTAGAATTGCTATAGAGCAATATCTTCCTTAACAATAAATATCGATAAAATAGCCAGAAAATTCACAGGAATATTCTCCTATTTATAGAGCCGATACTTCAATATTCTACCCCGGGAAAACCTCACAGAAATCTAATCTGCTACACCAAACTACATTTATCTCCCAAATGAAGCGTGGAACTTGGAACATTCATGAGGTGAAGGGCGGTGGCGAAGGATTGAGATGGTTCGAGACGCAGAAGGATGATGTTATATACGAGTTGATAAGGGCTGTGCATCTTAGCGCCGAAGCACAGCACTGTGCCAACATCTGGGGGCAGTGCAGGCTGAACGGTCTGACTTCAAACACATTTCCCGTAGGTAAGCTGTTGTTGTTAAATATATGATATAACTTGTCGGAGAAACCCATGTCGATGGTTTCTAGTTTTGTGTGAGGGAGCACACGCTAAGAAGATCTGGAATCTCAAAAAAATGCTTTATGGATCTAGAATGATCTTTGTAAGCAAATTTTTAAATCATGAAACAACATAGGATGTCCACCTCTATTCTTCAATGAACAAGATCAATATTACCGCCTCATTGCCGCTTGACTTTTGTCTTCGAATCTTTGGACAGTGCAACGACCATGAGCTTCCACATAATACGAGAGACTGAATCTCTGGTGCATAATTACATGGATACACTCTCAAAAAGATATTATGCACTCCTTGGTGAGTGATTCTGCTTTACATAATTGACACTCAGCGTGACATGAAAATTTCTCAGTCACAGGTGCTTACATCTCACCCTTCTTTCATCAAGCTCAGATGTAAGCCCCCATTTTATCAGTCCATATAGTCTAGATGATTCTTGTTCAGGTAGAATAGTTGGTTTAATATCCTCTTCAAAGGTGAAATATACACCCACGTACATAAGCCCAAATCCCGCCCTCCGTCAGGCCAGCCTCGCAAGAAACATCACGCATCCCGTCGACCTCACCAAAATAAATCTAAACGAGTCCTAATACAATGGTCCTTATCGTCGCTCCCAAGGGATCCTCTCAACCTCATGAACCAGATGACCTATTTCCGGTACCCCTTTTATGAGCATAATGAGAGCAGGAATTTCTCGATATGCTGGATCATTCGAGATGTTGAGGCTCTGCAGAAGACTCGCCACTTTGGCCAACATGGGATGTGATCTTGGTATCGATGTGTGGCAGTGAAACTTTTTCACGCGCACCACCGCCCATTAAAATACCAAATATCACTTTTCACTTACACACACTCTTGTCGGTGATAGCTAGTTTGATGAAACTAGACAATAGTTATAGCCTCTATGTACTCCAAAATAAGATGCAAACAAAAGGGTCATGTCACCAAGACCCACAGCCGCCATCCATGTCACAGGGCCATGGTCACCACACAAGGGCCACAACCCAGTAAGGAGGAAGAAAAAGAAGAGCATACCTGTTAGCAGAGCAATATTATGCCATGTGCACAAGAGAGCAAGCCAGGTCTCCTGGACAAGCATGTGTACCTGGCAAAGGAAGACCCCTCTCCATAGAGCAATCACAACTTCAATCGACTGAGCAGTCAGCTCAAAATTATTTATCTGGGATGTATTGGATATTATCGCTTATGATGGGAGTTTTACCAACAAATGTTTCAGATCCAACACTCGAAGCCTGGAACTTGCGACCTGAATTATTAATTAAAATGAAGCCCCCATATTTAGAAAATCACCTCATTGGTATCAAAAAATGTAAGTATATCCAAATATCAGCTATCACAGTCTAGTTGTCTGAGATAAAACGTGACTCTCAAAGAGTGGGCTGCGTGATAAATTGTACTGGGTTCAAAGCCCCCGGTACATCAGGAATAGCCAAACCTTCTTAAGATCTCTTTGAAATGCCTTAGAAAATGCCTTGGAATGTTTAAGTCATTTTAACGAGATTTTAAGGAGGTTTTGGTTTTCCTGATGTAGGCATGTGAATAATTCAAAAGGCAGTAGCTTTGCAGCCTGAAATTAATCACACTCGCTTTGTAATTCCTGCAACGAGCCACTAAACCTGTTTGTTCCTCAGTACTTGATCAGTGCTACCAAACTGCAACAGAAGTCCAATGGAGTTGGCATGATGAAGGATGAAACTCGTCGTTGAGGTCTCGGCCTCCGACCCTCTCACAGTCAACTTGTTGTCAAAATACTTCGAAGAAGGGATTGAACAAAAGCAGTAGATTGCATGGATTTAAAAGTTCTGCGTTCAGGTGGTGTAGAGAATCTTGGAGCTCGGAATAGCAAGCCGCCGTCAATAGAAACACAGCTGAATGTTCTTGGGTATGGCATTCTGAGCATCCCATATGATTGACTGGATGGTGTCTTCCCGATAGTCGAAACGATGTATTAAACTTGAAAACCAGGGTCAACAACAACAACAAAAATACCAAGGGCCCAAACACTCGAACAGTGATACACAAACCTTCTCATCAATGTGTTCTCAAAATACTTCGAAGAAGGGATGGAACAGAAGCAGAGTGGATTGCATAAATTTAAAACTTCTGCTATCAAGTGTAGGGTATCTTGGACCTTGGAATGGCAAGCCGCCTGCAATAGAGACACAGGTGAATCTTCTTGGGTATGACATTCTGAGTGTCCCATATGTGTGACTGGATGGTGTTTTCCCGATAGCCAAAGCGATGTATTAAACCTGACAACCAG
>QLPI01008702.1:0-20929 GCA_003314275.1 Chroogomphus rutilus
ATTCAGCTTCTTCTTTCCGTTTTCAAGTTCAATCCTCAGTTTCCACTTCATCATTCCTTATTCCAGTTCAACTCTATTTCCGAACCCTCAATTCACGTTCAAGTCAAAAAATATACAATTAATTCCCATAGTCCAACTCTATATCCCCATTTCCATCCAAGTCATCAAAGTCATTCCTCGGATTTCTATTCCTGTTTATCCAACCTTCCCAAGACCCACACACTTTTGGCGGCTCTGACCCCCAGTCCCTGCTCTGCGGCCTCTGATGCTGTAACAACAACCGCAACTCGCTCACCTCACCTCGCAATTGTCTGATTTCACCTCGCAATTGTCTGATTTCACCTCGCAATTCCTCGTTAGTCATGCGGCTCTCCGACACCTGGAACTTGTGTTGCAAGAGCTCCTGACAATGAGCTTCGATGGACCGCTGCAGCTCCAGAAGGGCGGCGGTCAACGCGGTGACCGGTGTAGGCTGAGGAGGTGCAGGAGGCATGACTCTGAGAGGTAGCGCAACCGCAGGAGGAGGTGGTGGAGGAGGTGTAGGGGATGGCGCAGGTAGTGGAGGGGGAGGTGAAAGGGTTGGCGGAGGAGGTGGAGGAGGTGGAGGGGCTGGTGATGGCGTCGACACAGTGATCTGTGGCGTCTGTGCCACAGCAGGTAGAGGGGACGACTCCTGAGGAGGGTTGGGCGGTGGAGGAGGTGGTGAAGAGTGGGAGTCAGAAAGGAAGAGAGGGGTACGCGCTCTGGGTTCCAACCTTGGCCTTTTCGAGGGACCCGCACCATCAGCATCAGACTCATCTTCTGGCGTACCTTCCCTTGCTCGCTTTTCGGACCTCGGACTTCCCTCATCCTCGGGATTCCGCTCCCTAACTTTTCCCTTACCCTTCCTCTTACTCGTACTGCGACCTCTCTCATTCACACTACAACCAATGCCTCTCTCACTACACCACACGCACGCACGCAGGTCCAGATCCAAATCCCACTTCCTCAGACAAGTGTTGCGCCGTTTTTTGCAGTGATTGCAAGGTGTCCTGACAACAAAACCGCAGGACCAGGGTGTACGGTCATCTTCTGCACCCAACCTCACATTTCGATAGAATACACCATTCACATCGCCCTCGTCATACCTCATTTGAAGACGGGCGTACTGCAAAAACGATATCAGCCAAAGTCAATTCTGAGACAATACTTTACTCACCTTCGCACTTTTCGAGTTCGCCCCTTCAACCCAGGGCTCTCGCATATCGATATGATCCTGCTCGAGAAGCGCCTGGCTGCACGCGATAGTAGACGACGAGGGGGATGGGACAGTGACGGGCAGACGTGTCTCACCTCAGAGATATGTGGCGATTGGCAAGGGATTAGAACCCATGAGTTTTTAGACATAGGCGGGGTTGATGTAGTATCCTTCCATTGGCAATGTTGACGATGGTTACCCCCCAAACTCCCTCACGACTTCTCCTCTTATATGCACTCGCACTTCCGAACTCCAACGGGGCCACCGTTCTAGAACTTCATTTCCGCGGCCTCGTGGGACTCAGCCGTAAGGGGGGGATACTGTCAGGAACCGTACGCCGGCAAGCCGACTATTCAATTCAGCCCACTCAGCCCAACTCCGCTCTCGCTTGCTATTCAACATTACGCCCTCAGCCCACGGACTATATGCACCTCGTGTATCCATCTTGGTGTCATGTGCTCCTGTCAATTCACTCCACTCATTTACGTCACACTCCATATGCTCGCTATTCCATTCTGTCTTCATTTACGTTTAATATCTTTCATTACGTTTCATTTCATTTTCATCTGTTCACAATTCCGTTCACTCCTTTATGTCTGATCTGCTATTACGTTCCTTAGGGTAACTCCGTTGGGAATCGGAGTGACACGTCACTCCACAATGTCATGGAGGAGATCATTATTTGGAGCATAGTATTCTGTTCTCGCTTTTCACGATCCTCGGCTTTCTCATTCTATTATAGGAATCTCTTCGACTCCTAATAGATTAGAAAGTAGTATAAAAGATCTTGTACTATTAGTTCAGTCTTCAGTCAGAAAATCAATCTTGATTTTGACTAAGGTTCTTCTGTTCTCTTCTGTCTACTTCGCTTTTACGAAATTTGGGGACCGTGCGGTCTAAGTGGGCGCAACGCAATATGTTGAAGCCAACCCCAATCCAAACCTCGCCAATTGTCTCGCCATTGGGAGATTAAATAAATTACGATAACATCCTTTCTCATCATCATAACAGCCTAAGCCTAGCCAATACCCAGAATGAGAGAGTATGTACAGTACATGCATGTCCTACTTATATAGGTTAAGAAGCGACATGTGGAATAAGGAATGTGGGACAATAAGGTATGCAGAGAATGTGAGGGTATTGTCCACAATGAGCAAAAATAGAATGGAGGAATGTAGACGGGGATAGAACAATAAAAAATAGAATAATAGGAATGTGGCCAAGGATAGGACAATAGGGAGTGACCGACTATAAAACAATAGGGTTGTGGCCGAGGATAAAACAAGGACAGGATGTCCTGAGGTGGGGTGGGTCGAGGAATAAGGAACAGACGGGGTAGGATTAATGGATGGTAAATGAGGCAGAGTGGATGAGGGGTAGGGATGGGGAATGTGGATGGTGGATGTGCCAAGCTGAGACTGGCATACTAAGTGACTTGTATGTGGCTTGGACACTTGTGTGTGGGTGTAGTCTAACTGCTCGGTCGGCACTGCCAAATTACCGGACACTTGGTACGTGTACTTGACAGTATCCCCCCCTTAGCAGCTGAACCCATGAAGCCAGTAGGCGGAGATTGAAAATAAGGTTTGGGATGCCTAAACGTGACATTACATGGAAGTTTGGGCATAGCACTTGGATGCACTTCTTTACCCCCATCAATCGCATATGTCCCAATCAAGAAAATGGGTTATGAAACCGACGAGGATGAGAAACAAATGGCCAAAATGCAGGAGCAGTGGGCCAAGCAACAGCATGACCACAAGGAAGCAGAAGCTGCATGGGCTGCCAAAGAGGTGGCAAAAGCCAAAGCCAAGGTGAAGAAAATAGAGGAAGAGGAAGCTGAGAAAAAGCAGAAGGAGGATGAGGAGGCCACAGCCAAGGAGGCCGCAATGAAAAAATTGGCCAAAGAGAGGGAGGCAGAGGCAGCTGCAAAGAAAGCAGCTGAGAAGGTTGCAAAGGAAGCAGCTGAGAAGGTTGCAAAGGAAGCAGCTGAGAAAGTTGCAAAGGAAGCAGCTGAGAAGGTTGCAAAGGAAGCAGCCAAGAAGGTTGCAAAGGAAGCAGCCGAGAAGGTTGCAAAGGAAGCAGCCGAGAAGGTTGCAAAGGAAGCAGCCAAGAAGGTTGCAAAGGAAGCAGCCGAGAGGGCTGTCAAAGAAACAGCCAAACAGACTGCGGCTGTGGGAAAACAGGCAGTGGATGAGGAGTTGGCACATCTGGTGGAATGTCAATGGGCCAAAATGGCCGCTCAGATGGAGGTACAGGTCCCCAAGCAGACGAGCAGGGGGGGGGGATCTCCTAAACATGTCCTAGGCCATGAGGCAACACCCAAGGAACAGGGTGCAGCTGATGCAAGGACTCCCAGAGTCTTGGAAGTGCTGAGTGTTCTAGCATGAAAGAGAGGTATGAGTATGGAGGCGGGGCCCAGCAAAAGGCCAAGTGCGAGAGGACGGGGAAAGAGTGAGAGGCCAAGAGGGGCCCAGGTGAGTGGTAGTAGGTCATTTATGTCTTTGTTATTGACTTGATTTAATAGTGCAAGAACAAGCCGACCTAGGAGTGGTCACCATCCCTATGTCCACCTTGTGAGACGTGCAAGGGACATTGGGATGACTGTGAAGTGCTGAGGATAGGGGCCGCATTCGGTCGATGCAATGCATGGAAGGTGAGGTGCTCTTTGGCAGCCCCTCGGCAATGGAAAGTCAAGGGCTGGGAGGAAATGTTGTGATGAACGGTGGAAGGAATGGGGAGAGGGGAGCGAGGGATAAGAAAATAAGGACAAAATATACATTTGGGTGTATATTCAGTTGTATAACAAAGAGAAATAGTATAAAATAGGGTAAAGAACAAGTATTAGTGAGCATGCAGTGGAAAATAGTATAGCACATGGACTTACTAGTAGTTACCGTGCGAGAGACACAAAGCGGCGGCAACTTAGATGCTAAGCACCTGGATGATCAGGAGATGTAGGGGCCGGAAGAGCATATTTTGTATAAGATACAGAAGGGGAAGAAGGGAAACGGATAGGAGGACATACAGGGGATATAGGAGAAAGGACTCACGTGTAAAGGAACAGGAATTGAGGGAACCGGGGCACATATATGCAGACACCGAGGACAGATGACTGAGAAACAGGAGAATGAGACACGGGACACGACTCAGAGAGGCAACAATTATTGCAAACGAGAAGGGAACAAAGGGAGAAGCAATTGTATTCAATGGGCACCATTGACAGGTGTCGTTCTCTATAAAGATCTCATCGGGCCAGCCCACAATGGGCCAACCCTGCATATGCTCCACAGAATCCGTTAGTTACGGATCATATTATAGTCAGGAGATTTACTTGTATAAAGAAAGAGTAACTACAATGAATATGACTAGTCTCTCACACCGAAAATCCCCTTACACTTACACTTGATATCTACTTGACGCACTCATGTGACGTCAAGCCGCATTGGGTCAAAACTTCCATTGTTGTCATTCAAGGCTGCGGACCCAGCGGGGATAACTAAATAGGTGCTCTATATCATGCTCATGCCGTTATTGAACCATTTTATTACTGTGGATCATCCACAATGACCTACATGACCTTCACTCATATCGCCCACCAGCTCCTTGGACCAGCACTTACATCCGATCGACCTATTGCACGTTGCCAGCGTAACAGTATATATTCACGTAGAATATTAGCTACACACTCCATAGCTACAAAAGTTTGTACCATAGTAGCTAGCCCATCTACCAGTTCATATTCCCCGCCACAGTATTTAAGAGGAAATTGAGTCAGATAGGGAGAGTGAGGGCAGGCAGAGTGAGGAGGAGAGGATGGAGGAGGAGGATGAGGAAGTGAAGGAGCCACTGTGGAAGAGGCCGAGGTGGGCCTGCGCTATGCAGCCAAGCAGGAGGGCACCTAAGGTCCAAGTCCCATGGGCCAAAATGTCAGGAGGAAGGTGGGTGGTGGAGCTGCTAGAGGCACTCCTGAGGGGTCAGGAGAGGATGATTAGCATCCTGCTCCTCATGGCAGAGAGGGATCTGGGAGGGTCCGAGGATGCAGAAAATTCTGGAAGGGAGGAGGATGAATTGAAAGATGATAGGGATGAACAGATGGATGAGGAGGGAGGTAAGGAAAAGCAGGATAAATGGAAGGGAAAGCAGAGGGAGGATGAGGATGATATGGAGGATGAGACTTGAAGTAGTCTCTTCTTAATAAACTCTTTTTTTTTTTTTTTGTGTGACTGAAGATGAGGAAAGAAGGCATGAGAGGAGAAGGGAACAAGTGAGGTGGGCCGGGATGTTTGGCTTTCCCGGCTGTGGTAGACAGAAAAGAAGAGGGGGTGATGAATGGACTAAAAGATGTTTGGGATGGGTGTGTTCGTAATGTCAAAAGTGGAGTGTCAGGATGGTTGTGAAGGGAATTCAGGATGATGTAGGTGCAGAGTGAAGATGAAGTAGGGTCAGAACTGAGGGAATGGAGGAAGTTAAGGATGGGACAGAGAGTGGAGATGGGTGAATGGAGGGGGTTTTGGGAGAGGGATGTCTTTGGGGGGGGGAGATTGCATAGTTCAAACAGTTTCTAGCTAGTTGCTGCCCCCCCCTTTTAGGTAGACATCCCATTGTCTACTAAAGGTGTCGGCTTCAAGCTGAGAAGAATGGAAAAGAGTGTTGAGAGCATATAATGCAAATATACGGAACAGATAAAACAAGAACAGATGGGGACAGACGGAAGAGACCTTGGCTGAATGTGCCGAGTGGCACCACTGACCGAGAGGTCCCAGCTGAAAACTTGCCAGCTGTTCTGGTATACAAGCATGCACAAGGCAGTTGCATTGACTAGGGCTATTGGCAGAGCTTCCAGCAATGGAACAGGATCCTGGGTGAGGCTTTTGGAGCAGTGGCAAGTGCCGACTGGACCAAGGCCATCGGGACGCACCTAAAGGCATTAGTGGCTTGACAGAATGTAATACTACCCAATACCCTGTTAATCAATGGATTATAGTGGGTGAGTGAGTTGTGACCGAATATTGCTGACCAACGGATCTAGTGACATGACAGATGGATGGGTGAACTGAGGTTGTCCTGGGAGATCTAGTTTGACATGTCCATATATTCAGTGATAATCGAATTAGCAGTACTAGATCAAGAATTCTAAAAGGAGAATAAAATAAAGGGGTAGCTATGAATGGATGCTGATATGATCAGGCATGCAAGGTGGGTTGCTGAGAATATTCGGCACCCAATCAGATAATGGAAAGAATTAAATAAAGAGAATAGAAAGACATAGCAGCATTGATCTAAGCCTCACTACTGGCATCTGCCAAGTCAACGCAACTCTCGGTCTGCTTAGAGGCCAACAGGTGGCAAACTATTTTTCGGTTGCCATTGCTGAGTCTTCAGCATTAACATCCAAGGCATCAGTTGCCTGGGAGGTGGAGTCAGGAGTGGTAGTTGCACGGGCTTTGGTTGCTTTGGGGCATCCGGGAATTTTATGATTTCTAGCAGCGCAAAAGAGACACAGGTGTCTCTGTCGTTCAGTTAGGAGGAGCTTGCCATCCTTGCCGAGGGTCTTGGTGTACTCGGGTTGATTGGACTGAGATTTTTTATTGTCCTCATTCTTTGACCTGTTCTTGTTGCTGCTGTTATTCCATGGGGGCATAATCATAAGAAGTAAGGCACAGGAAGTAGTTTGATTCTGGGTATACTGTCAAGCAAGGATGTGGGTAGGGAGCGGCCAAGTCCTGCAGGCCAAAAGTAGTGGCTTTGGCTTCAATGTACTCATGCATTATGCCCTACTTTCCATGCATGCCACCAATTTGGAACAGAAGGGATACTCGGAGAGTGCTGAAGGTGCTGGCCCAAGTAGAGGACTTTACAGGGGAAAGGGAAGGTAAGGGGCCTAAGCCTAGCTGATCCCCAGAATGAGGGAGTATGTACATGCATGTTGTTAAGTCTGAGGTCACGTCAGGTCTGAGCTGATGTAAGTTGGTCTGAAGTCGTGTGTTTGAAGTCTTAGGGACTTGGCTTCAACTTGTATGTTGCGCCCTCCTCGATTGTCAGTCCCTTATTTCGGAGGTTCGGAGATGTATAAGTTTGGAGTTCAGAGAGTGAGTGGGAATACTAAGTCGATATTTGAACTAAGGTATAGTATAGAAGTCTGGAGGTATTTATACATGCGGTCCTTATTGTAACTAATTGTTTTTTCCGTGTGTCAGGCGCTTAGCTAGATACTTCCAGAAGTGTCTCTGGGGGTTCCGAGTGGTTTCCAAAGGGGGGTTCGTACTTCAGAGATGGGAGGACTAGAGGTTGCGGGTTCATGGATGGAAACAGAAAGGGGCAGAAGATGGGAAGTGCCGAGGGTCTAGGACTGTTCTCGGTATTAGGTAATTTGACTAGTTGTTCGAGTGGTTCGAGGCTGCAGGGACTAGCTTCAACTTATGTGTTGCGCCCTCCTCAATCATCTGTCTCTAATTTCAGAAAGTCGGAAAGTTACCGGAACTGAATTGGAAACTATGATGCAAAACTAAGTCGATATTCGTACTGGCAAATAGTCCAGTCGACTAGTGTCTTATATACATGTATCTATCCTTGTACTAACTTGTGCCGAGTAAAGACAAGGGGAGGAGGAAAATACAAGAGGCTAATGGAGGGGTAAAAACAAGGGGACAAGGTACACGATGATCTTAAGTTTGTTGTTGCGTGCAGAACCTTGATTTTTGGAGTCACAGAAAGGAGTCAGGTCCGGAAGTCGTGGGTTTCTGAATGGAACCGCAGAAAGGTTGTTTGGGGAATGGTCTGAGTCGCGGTTCATAACACTAATTAGGAATGTCCAAGAGAACAATAAGATGAATGAAGATGGGTTAAAAAAGGAATCTACATCTAGTGTTACAATAAGACTATTGTTCAACAACAAAGGAAAGAGGTCCGAGGTCCGAGGTGATCGTTGTTAGTCGGACTTGGAGGTGATGAGGTAAGTTTGGACTTGGTTTGGAGTGGAACTCTTTGTAGCACCCTATGTTGGATGTCTGGGATATTGGAGTTATATCATGGATATAACAGTGCCCCCCTGTTAGGACCGAGCCTTGAGGTCCTGGTGCCTAACGATGATGGAAGTTACTATGGGAAGATTAGGTGATTAGGCGTCCCAAAAAGGTATATAAGGGGGGACCCTTTTTGTGGCAACCCAACCATGTCATCAACAACCCCCCCAGTCATGGATGATGAGGATGTTCTCTTGCAGCAAATGCGAGAGGCCTCGGAGAAGCTTGAGATAGTCCAAGCTGAGAAGAAACGGAGGGCCAAGGAGGAGGCCAAAAAACAACGGAGGGCCAAGGAGGAGGCCAAGGAGGCCAAACAAAAGGCCAAGGAAGAGGCCGAGTGGAAGGCCAAGGAGGAGGCTGAGTAGAAGGCCAAGGAGGAGGCTGAGCAGAAGGCCAAGGAGGAGGCTGAGCAGAAGGCCAAGGAGGAGGCTGAGCGGAAGGCCAAGGAGGAGGTTGAAAAGGCCGAAAGGGAGGCCAAAGAAAAGGCCGAGAAGGAGGCTAAGGAGGAGGCCAACTGTTTGGCCAAAGAGGCGGCCGAGGAGAAAGCTAAGGAGGAGGAGGCCGGCAGGCTCCAAAAGGAGGAGGAGGCCAACAGGCTGTGAAAACAGGAGGAGGAGGCCAACAGGCTGTGAAAACAGGAGGAGGCCGAGAGGCTCCGAAAGGAGGAGACTCTGAAAAAGAAGACGACTCGAAAGAAAGTTGTCAAAAGCTCCCAAACCATTTTGGAGCTATCAACAATAGCGGAGGACATGCCTCAACAAGGGGGGTCTTCAGGGGTCAGAACTCAGAGGCCGACTCCGAATGTGGAAGTGGGAGGCTTGGGCCTGAGCAAGCAGGAGAAGGAGCACATCCGTGCGCTCGAAAAAGAACAAGCTCTCAAGATCACTCGGGCTCAGAAGGCCCTTGAAAACTCCCAGCTGAGGGGTGCCAGAGCAGACAGTGCTGAGGTGGGTCTCAGACCGTTCGAGTCCAGTCGAAGGATGCTGATGAACCTCCATCTGGATTTGTACCAACAGGCATCCAGGGCTGGGGGTGGAAGTTCGGAGCTCGGACGGGTGTGCAAGCACTGTGTTTGTCGGAGGACCGAATGCATATGGCCTACTACTGGAAAGGGGACCGTGTGCTTTGCTTGCACAGAGCGGAGGGTGAAGTGTGGTGTGGAGGAGGATGAAGAGGAGAAGCCTGATCACTGGGGCGAGAAAAGGGGTAGGGGGGTTTTGGAGGGTGGAGCTGGCCAACCACCAAAGAAGAGGAGGGTGGAGGTGGTGATTGAGGGGTCATCTTGGGACTCGGATACATCCGGGGCTACTCTGAAGGAGGTGGTGGAGGAAATCCCTGAGCTTAGGTGGGACGTTTGGGACATCGGGGATGAAAATAAAAGGATCGCTGATGCCTTGATCCACATGAACAAGCTCCAAATGCTCGAACAGGCTCGGTGGTTTAATTGGTCACAGAATACAGACGAGTGGTAGGGAAATATTCTGAGGGAGACCTGGAAGGGGAAGGGGAAGGAGAGGGAGATGGAGAAAGGCAAGGAGAAGAAGGATGACAAGGGGAAGGAGGATGAGGGGGGTCCAAGGGATGATGAGTCAGACCAGGAAGATGCACCAGGGTTGCCAGAGTAGATGTGAGTTTATATAATATATATATATTGATTCTAAGTCGAGTGAAAATGTCTAAGTCAAAGACAAGGTGAACTGTGCAAGTCCAAGGTGAGGGAGCCTAGGACATCACCAAGGGGCCTGGTTTGTCAGGGTAAGCTCGGTGAAAGTCAGAGACTACTTTGGAGGCATGGCCAAGTTCATTGGCTGGTAGCCAGGACTTTTTGTCTTTGGTGCCTTTGTATCTGGACCATTGGACTAAGTACTGGAGGGGGCACCTGCATCTCCTTCCATCAATCTTCGAGTCAAGGATCTCGGAGATCTTGTATTTGGGTTCTCCAACAATGACAACTGGGGGTTGGGGTGGGAGTATGCATTTGGAGAAGGTGTTTGGAGTCGATGGTTCAAGCATGGAGATGTGGAAGATGGGGTGGATGGCTCTCATGCTGTTGGGAAGTTGCAGGGTGAAGGAGACAGTTCCTACTTATGCGATAATTTCAAAGGGACCTAGAAACTTCTCTGCTAGTTTTTTAGAAGGTCTTGTAGTTTGGATATTCTTGGACTTAATGAAGACTTTGTCTCCAACTTTGAAGTCTGGAGGAACCACTCTTCGTCAATCTGCGGATGCTAAGTATCACGTCTGTGCTTCGGATATGGTCTTTCGGAGTTGTTGGTGCAGATTGTCCAAGTCAACTACGAAGTTGTGTGCCTGAGCAGAGGCAAGGTCATGTTCAGGATGAAAGGTGATGTTTGGATGATAGCCTTTATTTATTGGCATAGAAGGGAGAGATTCCCGTTGTTGTATTAGGGGTGTTGTTGTATGCAAATTCGGAGATGGGTAATAGTTTGGACCAGTTGTTTTGCTGGTAGTTACAATACACTCTGAGGTATTGTTTGAGGGTTTGATTCATGCGTTCAGTTTGTCCATCCCCTTTGGGGTGATATCCTGATGTGAAGCGAAGCTTCATGTCCAGGGCTTTTCCGAGGGATCAGAAGAACGAGGAGCCAAACTCGGATCCTTGGTCCGTGGTGACATGTGATGGTACCCCATGCTTAGAGAATACGTGTAGGACAAAGAGTCTGGTGAGGGTTGGGGTGGTGATTGTGTCGGTGGTGGGGATGAAGAGGGATTGTTTAGTTAGGTGGTCTATAATGATGAGGATGGTGTTGTAGCCATCCGAAGTTGGCAGTTTCTCTATAAAGTCCATAGAAATGGAGTTCCATGGTTGTTCGGGGATCGGTAGCTGTTTGAGTAGCCCATAGGGGCAATGTCTTTGTGGCTTGGACCTCATGCAAGTGGTGCAAGATTTAACATAGGACTTAACAGAATCCGGGAGCTCAGGCCGGACGTAGTCTCTTCATATGAGCTCCAATGTCTGATTCTGACCGAAGTGTCCAGAGATTGGGTGGTCATGCTTATCTTGTAGAACTCGGAGTCGGAGGTTCCCGTGATTGGGGATGTAGATTCTTTTATCGAGGAGGAGAAGTCTGTCTTCGGAGATGGTCCATCAATTGGTGGGGTTGTCTATTCAGGACAAGGCTGTAGGGTCTTCTCAGAGTGAGGTTTGGATGTCCTTATGGAGTTGTTCTACGTCCATGATCATCGCAGCTCTCATGACTGGAGAGTAGAGGGAGGTGGCTTGGAGTGACGATACAAGTTGTTCCATTGTGAAGACTGGTCAGAGGTTGTGCAGATTGATCTTGGCATAGTCACTTCCTCCCTCTTTAGGGTAGACGTCCCATCATCTAGTCAGTGCATCGGGTTTAGCACCGGGATGACCAGGTCGGAAGCAGATTACCATGTTGAACTGGGAGAGGTATTCAGACCATTGGACCTGCCGATGGGTGAGTAACTTGGTTGTTGAGAAATATTCTAAATTCTTGTGATTGGTGACGACATCAATTGGATCTGCTGAACCTTCTAGGTAGTGTCTCCAGGTTTTGAACGCTTCGAAGATGGCCAGTAGTCCCTTGTCATGTACATCATAGTTCAATTCAGGGGGGGAAAAGGTTCGGGAGTGGAAGGCTATTGGGTGGATGTCGTTGTCCGTTGGTGATATGGTGGACAGAATTGCTGCAAGGGCGTAGTCCGAGGCATCGGACTCGATGATGAGTTGGGATCCAGGGATCCACTGTGTTAGGATCGGTGCCGTAGTGAACGCCTTCTTGAGCATCTCAAAGGATGTTCTACAATTCTCAGTGAAGTTCCATGGAGTGTCCTTTCGTGTCAGACGGGTTAGCGGCACTGTGATGTCGGAATAGTGGAAGATGAAGCGTCAATAGAAGTTTGCAAATCTGAGGAAAGACTGAATGTCTTTAATTTTTCGGGGTTCGGGCCATTCCTGAATGACTTTGACTTTGTCGTCGGCCATGGTCAGGCCATTTTGAGAGAGGATGTATCCGAGGTACTCCACGGTGTCGGTGTGGAAGGAGCATTTATCTGCTCAGGTGTATAGGTGGTTCATTCGGAGGTATCAGAGGACTTCTTTGACGTAGTTTCTATGTTCTTCTAGATTGTTAGAGTAGATCAAGATGTCATCTAGGTATACTAGTACGGACAGGTCTAGGAGGTCAGAGAAGATGTCATTCATGAATCACTAGAAGGCGGCCAGGGAGTTTGTGAGTCTATTCATACTAGCAAATAGTCCAGTCGACTAGTGTCTTATATACATGTATCTATCCTTGTACTATCTTGTGCCAAGTAAAGACAAGGGGAGAAGGAAAATACAAGGGGGCTAATGGAGGGGCGAAAACAAGGGGATGAGGTACGTGACGATCTTAAGTTTGTTTGCATGTAGAACCTTGATTTTCAGAGTCACGGAAAAGGAGTCGGGATCGGAAGTCATGGGTTTCTGATCGGAACCGCAGAAAGGTTGTTCGGAGAGTGGTTTGAGTCGGTTCATAACACACAGGATCATCACGTACCTCACTCCCTTGTTCTTCATTCTGTATTAGCCCCTTGTATGTACTCTTCCCTCCCCTTGTCTTTACTCAGCAAAAGTTAGTACAAGGACTAGATACATGTATATAAGACACCAGTCAACTGGACTATTCACCAGTATGAATATCAACTTAATTCTGCATCATAGTTTCCGATTCAGTTCTGGTAAACTTTCCAACTTTCCAAAATTAGGGACAGACGATCAAGGAGGGCGCAACACATAAGTTGAAGCCAAGTCCCTGCAACCTCAAACCACTCGAACTACCTAGTGCTGCAAACAGTCCCAAGCCCCCGGCACTTTCTGTCTCCCATCCTTTTCGTTCCGTCCGTGAACCTGTGACCTCTAGTCCCTCCACCTCTGGAGTACAAACCACCTCTCGGAAACCATTTCAGAACCTCTGGAAACCCTTCTGGAAGTATTTAGCTAAGCACCTGACACGCGGATTTAACAGGCAGTCTCGAAAGTTTAAGGTGCACTGCACCAGGAACTGTTGAAGTTTTTTCACATCAGAGCCATCAAAGGGATCGGGGTCCCGAATCTTGGTACAAGCAGATTACTTCTTTGAGCCTGACAGATGGTTGGCTAGCATGGTGATGGCTTCTGCCAGGTTTGGTTTGTCATTTGTGTTGTCTGAGGGTGGCATGGAGGGTTCTAGGAGGGGGTTTGACGAGTGTTTGGATGGTGGGTCTGGGGCTGATGGAGGGTTTGGTGGTGTGTGGACATCGGGTTCTGTGGCAGGTAAGTTTGGGGTCAAGGATGCACAGTGTACCGAAGCTACTCTAATTGCTTGAACGGCTCTGATTCATTTGCTATGTCTCATAGACAATCAGGAGTGGGAGTTCGAATATACTGTTAAGTCTGAGGTCACGTCAGGTCCAAGCTGACATAATTTGTTCTGAAGTCGTGTGTTCGAAATCTTAGGGACTTGGCTTCAACTTGTATGTTGTGCCCTCCTTGATTGTCAGTCCCTTATTTCGGAGGTTCAGAGATG
The DNA here is from genome assembly GCA_003314275.1 of Chroogomphus rutilus. NCBI lineage: Eukaryota > Fungi > Basidiomycota > Agaricomycetes > Boletales > Gomphidiaceae > Chroogomphus > Chroogomphus rutilus. The sequence goes on from QLPI01008702.1 coordinate 13,797, forward strand.
TATAAGTTCGGAGTTCAGAGAGTGAGTGGGAATACTAAGTCAATATTTGAACTAAGGTATAGTACAGAAGTCTGGAGGTATTTATACATGCGGTCCTTATTGTAACTAATTAGGAATGTCCAAGAGAACAATAAGATGAACAAAGATGGGTCACAAAAGGAATCTACATCTAGTGTTACAATAAGACTATTGTTCGACAAGAAAGGAAAGAGGTCCAAGGTCCAAGGTGATCATTGTTAGTCGGACTCAGAGGTGACGAGGTAAGTTCAGACTTGGTTTGGAGTGGAACTCTTTGTAGCACCCTATGTCAGATGTCTGGGATATCAGAGTTATATCACGGATATAACACATGTCCTACTTATATAGGTTAAGAAGCCACATGTGGAATAAGGAATGTGGGACAATAAGGTATGCAGAGCATGTGGGGGTATTGTCCACAATGAGCAAAAATAGAATGGAGGAATGTAGATGGGGATAGAACAATAAAAAATAGAATAATAGGAATGTGGCCAAGGATAGGACAATAGGGAGTGACCGACTATAAAACAATAAGGTTGTGCCCAAGGATAAAACAAGGACAGGATGTCCCAAGGTAGTGTGGGTCGAGGAATAGAGAACAGACGGGGTAGGATTAATGGATGGTGAATGAGGCAGAGGATGAAGGGTAGGGATAGGGAATGTGGATGGTGGATGTGCCGAGCCGAGATGGTGTATCAAGTGACTTGTATGCAGCTTGGACACTTGTATGTGGGCATAGTCTAACTGCCTGGTTGGCACTGCCAAATTACTGGACACTTGGTACGTGTACTTGTGTCAAGCGTCGGTTACTGACGGTCTTTGGTACTGCCGAGGGGTGTTGGCGAAAAGGTTGGGCAGACTATGGCCAAGTCCTGCAGGCCAAGAGTAGTGGCGTTGGCTTCAACGTACTCGTGCGTTGTGCCCTACTTGCCGTGCGTGCCACTGTATTTGCCACAGACAGGTACTCAAGGGGATGCTAATGATGCCGACTCGAGTCAAGGACTTAACAGAAGAGAAGAAGGTAGAAGGGCCTAAGCCTAGTTGATACCCAGAATGAGGAAATATGTACATGCATGTCCTACTTATATAGGTTAAGAAGCGACATGTGGAATAAGGAATGTGGGACAACAAGGTATGCAGAGCATGTGGTTATTGTCCACAACGAACAAAATTAGAACAAGGAATGCAAAGCGGGGATAGAACAATAAAAGACAGGATAATAGGATCGTGATTCAAGATAGGACAATAGGGAGTGGCCGAGTATAAAACAATGGGGGCGTGTCCGAGGATAATACAAGGACAGGAAGTCCCGAGGTGAAATGGACCGAGGAGTGTGGATGGCGGATGTGCCGAGCCGGGACCGGCGCACCAAGTGTTATGCATGCGACGCGGGCACTTGGTCGTGGATATAGGATGATTGCTCGGTCGGCACTGCCGGCGGATGGGTCTCGGTACGTGGACTTGACAACTTGACAGGGCTCGAAAGTTCTAAGGTCAGGAAGTCGAGGAAGTGGAAAGGATGGAAGGTGGATGACAAAGTGCTAGGACTTAGGCTGGTGGTTGGTTCATGACAAAGACTTAGGTGACTAGTTATTGTGAGCATTCAAGGTCAAAGGGACTTGGCTTCAACTTATGTGTTGTGCCCTCCTTGATTGTCTGTGCCTAATTTTGGAAAGTTGGAAACACACAAAGGACACTAAGTTGGAATTAGGCCAGAAACTTAAGCTAGAAGCTAGACACAAATTAAGTTGATATTCATACTGGCAAACAGTGCAGTCAACTGGAGGGTTATATACATGTAGACTACCTTGTATTTTCTACTGTCTAGTATAAAGACAAGGGGAGGGAGGAAAGACAAGGGGCAATAGAAAACAAAAAACAAAGGAAGTAAGGTATGCGGGATCCCTGGAGGTACCTATTGCAAAAGTGGAATTGTAGAGTGCAGAATCATAGAACTTTGGATCGTGGAACTTTGGATTGCAGAACAGAATCATGGATGGGAGAGTGGAGGATCATTGTTCAATGTTTGTGACCAGAAAGTTTTTGGAAACAGTAAGAATGGTTGCATGACTGAGTTAGATAAGATTGAGGGGCATGGACCATAACATTAGCTCAATCAAGGATCAATTGAAGACAATTGAATCTTACCTGCATTAGCAGATACTTCTCACATGGCATTGTATTGAATCATGTGATGGTTTGATTAGATTCCTATAGAAAAGGAAACATAAAGGCAAAGTGAACAATTGTAATACTGAAAACCAATGTGTGAGCATGTGGAGGGACAAATGAAATGGGTGGAGCAATAGAATGTTACATGCAATGCTAATACAGAATAAGTTGAATGCATAAGGTGCATTGGATTGAGTGCAGTCTGGAGCATAGTGTCAGGGGATAACCTGTCCTTTTCCCTAAGCCAAGCACCAACCACTCAATTGATAGGCTGACACAGCCAGCCAAGGTCTCAGCCTAGCAGTATCATGACCTCACCGTCTTTGGGACTTGCAGTCGATGAGAGACATACCTATGGGAGAGAGGGTTGGGGAGAAAGACAAGGGGACTTGAGAACATTATCCGAGGCAGTGGATAAGCCAAGGGCCAGGAGAACTTGAGAAGCCTTTCCCTAAAGTTTAACAACTGACCGACCTTCCCATTGTATGCCAAGCCAACAACCCAATATCTCGAACCAGACTCCCAGGATCAGGCCTATGGGTGTTCAGGAGATCATACTGCTAGGGAATGGCACAGGTCACCCATAGGTCAAATGTGGGTGACCCACACCCAACCCATGGGAAACCCAAACCCATCAACCCATGGGTTTTTTCCCATGGGTCAATAAGTATTGGGTGTGAAGTATTACAGTATCTAATAACCAGTACTAGATATTGTAATACTCCATCTTTGCTTGTATGCCCGTTTGAACACGTGACTGCACGTGATGTCACGCAGGGCCATCAGTGCATGGATGGGGAAAACCATAATAGAAGTCGAAATAATGATTGGAAAAATATGGAAAAATACCAGAAAAATCGTGGTAATGCATCTTGAATATAATATTGAAACAGATAGCCATATAGGCTCAATGTCGTTAAGATCGGCACAAAATACTGAAATTGTATGCATATTGCACATATATGCATACTCGGTGACATGGATCTGTTAGATAAAATCGCAGAAAAATCATGATAATATACCATGACTGTAGCTTGAACATGTTCACTTATAAACTTGTCATAAAGGTTGTAAGTTTTGTAAAAATTGTTAAAAATGTATATTTTCTGCTCAATGGTTCACAACACCCCCTTTCAAATGCAGCAAACTCCTAGGATACTAAGGAGATAGCCGTATTTGCATGTAGTCAATGGTTTGGTCAGAATGTCAGCAGGATTTTCCGAAGAGGAAATGTAATGTAATTTGATGTTCCCCTTGGTTATCTGATCACGAGTATAATGGTAATGAAAGTTGACATGTTTCATTCGACTGTTGTTTATATTGTCCATCAAAAAGGCAATTGAAGATTGATTATTGGTAAATATAGGAATGGGGGTTAAATTGAGCTGGAAATCCTTCCTAAGTTTTATGAGCCATATGCCTTCTGCAGAGGCAAAGGATCCGGCTACAAGTTTGGCCTCCATCGACGATTGGCTTACAAGACTCTGCTTTTTCGATGCCCAAGATATTGGTGCGTCATTGAAGGTAAACACCCATCCACTGCTAGATTTTCTATCACTGGTGTCTCCAGCAAAATCAGTGTCGACATAAGAGTCCATGAGCGTATCCCTGAACTCCTTCTCCATTGCTTCGATATTTAATTCCATACTCTTTCGTGTGTAATAGATATCTTATAATTCTTTTAGCAGCTTTCCAATGAAACAATGAAGGATTAGAAGTAAATTGCGTACATTTATTCACTGAAAAGGCAATGTCCAGCTGTGTAGCAACAGCACAATAATTTATGCTGCCGATAACAGAGGCGTATAGGTAGTCTGGAGTAGGGCGATCAGTTTGATTGGGTCGTAAGTCAATTGATTGTTCCATCGGCGATGATATCATACGACCAGGAGTTATTCCAAATTGTTTGGCTATCGTATTGATAAAGGAGGGTTGGGAAATATGAATAGTACCTAGGTCTTAATTACGATCGATTTTTATTTTCAATAAATGTGTGGGAATGCCTAGGTCTTGAATATTGAACAACTTCTCGATATCTCTTGTCATTTCATCAATGGACTCATGAGTATTGGCCACCATCAATCTGTTGTCAATGTACCAGCTGATGATTTGAATAGAGCCATCTTTGCCAAAACGGAAGAATACTGTCGAATCTGCCTCTCCAGGTTTAAAGCCTATGTCTATCAGTTCTCTCTTAAGAGTGTTGTGCCACACACACCCTGATTGCTTTAGCCCATACAGGCTTTTATTCAATCTGCACACCAACACTTCCTCCCCACTTTTCACAAACCCTTCAGGCTAACACATGTATATTTCTTCTTCAAGTACCCCATTGAGGTAAGCTCCCTTCATGTCAATATGTTTCAACTCTAAGTTATATTTTCAACTCAGAGCTAAAATAAATCTAATTGAAGTGAGCTGAATTGTTGGGGAATATGTTTCATTATAATTGGCACCATAAACTTGAGTATAGCCTTGAGCAACAAGTCTTGCTTTATAGCGATCGACTTGGCCGATGTTATCTCATTTGACTCGAAAGGTCCACTGACTACCAATGATGTTCTTGTCTAAAGGCAGCGGAACAAGGCTCCAAGTGCCATAATTCATCAACAGTTTATATTCGTCTTTGCATGCCTTCCTCCACCGATCACGATCCGGCAATCACATGGCCTCAAGGTAGTTCATTGGTTCATCCTCTGCTAACATGACAAATGCTGATTCTGATGCCTCAAGGTCCATCGATCCCTCAGTGAATGCTACCATCTCTACGGCTAAGGTGGCTCAGTGTCTCATTCCATGACCATATTTGATGTTCAAAGGATCCATCCACGGCCCCTTTTCAAAATCTTTTGGTGCGACAACTTCTCTTTCTTGTTCTTCTTATTCTTTGCTAACTTTTTCTCCTATTTCTTCAGGCAAAACAGTTTCTTCGACTTTTTCTTTCATTTTCTCTTTCTCAACACATGTCATCAACTCTTTAATGTCTTCTATGTCTTCCTCGCTTGTCGTTTCACTTGGAGTAGATGGCCGGAATGGTAAGGAACCTTTCTCTTCCCATTCTTGACTAATGGGAGCTGGGACAGATGAAGAAATGGTTATAGGAACTTCAGGAGCACTCCATACGTCAGGTAAATCATCTTCATCTGTAGAATGGATAGTAACTCGGTCAATGTAGTTATGTTCATCAAAGATCACATCTCTAGACTTAATAACATTGCATGTACAAGGGACCCATATTTTTTAAGCCTTCGAATTATCGAAATATCCAACGAAGACTCCTTCAATGGATTTGTAGTCCCCTTTTCATCTAGTGGCTTTCGGACTCAAGGCCCAACACTTTGAGCCATAAGTTCTAAACCAGTCAATCTTCGGCTTGACACCCCAAAAAACTTCATAGGGTGACAATCCAATTCTGTAATGTAGTATGCAGTTTTTGATGAAGTTCACCGTATGAATAGCAGACACCCAGAATTTGCTGGAGAAGCCAGCATCATGTTGCAGGGTTAAGGCACCTTCCTGCAACATTTGATTATATTGCTCCACGACTCCATTAAGCTCTGGGGTATATGGCAGCATAGTTTCATGAATGATACCCAACTTGGAACATACCTCCTCAAACTCTCTCCCAATATATTCTCCCCCATTGTCAGATCTCACCCACTTGATGTTCACACCTCTCTGCCTCAACACTAATGCGATGTAGCATTTGAAAGACTCCACTACAGTCGCACATGTCTTGTCTTTTAAAAATTTGACGACCGAATACCTGGACTTTAAGTCCATCCAGGTAATGAAGTACTTGTATCCAGACAAAGACATATCAAATAGACCACACAAGTCTATGACGATAATATCCCCTACATGTTTTGGTAGCTCTTCAGCCTTTTTGAACAATGACTGACTCTGCTTTCCATATGGGCAGTTTGCACATGCACTCACGTAAGGTGGTTTCAAATAAAGGTTGTCTTGAAAATTTGAAGGTAGGCCCACAACTGTATTGAGCTTTGCCATACATTTGAGCATGCTATATCCAGTATGTACCAACCTATGGTGCCATAGAGTAGACTCAGAAACCTCTCTAGAATAATAAGAAATTGGCTTAACAATGTTGGATGACCTTTGTACCACCAAAAATGCAAATAAGCTTCTATACTTTATCCCCTGGGCAATGACATTGTCATTCATACTGAGTGACATTGAATCTCTGTCAAAAATCACCCGGACATTAGTGTTTGTCATTTGCCCAGCAGACAAAAGGTTTGCTTTGAGAATCGGTGTGTATATGACATTGCATAAGGTCACAGACCAATCTGGAAGGTCTCCTTTAGGTACACTTTGAATAATAATGTGTACTGTGCCCCCTTGGGAAGCTATAAAACAACTCCTGCTTGCAGTTTCAATAGAAGTCGAAGGAATGTCATGGATTTCTTGGAAAAGTTCGATGTTTCTAGAGATGTGAGCTGAAGCTGCCGAGTCAAGCAACCAGATATGAGAGTTATCATTGATATTGGATAGAGCAGATGTTGCAAGCAATAATTTGACGTTTGTCTCAGGTTTTTCATCTGCATGCTCCACACTCCCCAGCCCCTTCTCTGTTTTAGCCATCATTAATGTATCCTTCCCCACATCAGTGGCCATTTCTACATCCACACCATCTTCTGAACTCCCCCAACTTGAATATCCTCCACTCGAACATCCACCGCTGGAGAAGGAATGACTGGGGGTTCTGCTGACAGGCAGATTATAATTTGTCTGTCTGCCCCATGGTACCTTCCCAGCTAAGCCTCCACCTGGCACATAACATCACACTATCATATGGCCGCACCTCCTACAGTTTGTGCAAAAATAAGAGGGTCGTGATGAAGAGGATTGTTGTCAAGAACACGTACCGAGGTCCATTATTCGCCAGTGCCGACCGAACAACCATCCCAAGTCCATGGACA
>QLPI01008706.1:0-13657 GCA_003314275.1 Chroogomphus rutilus
GGTATGCAGAGCATGTGGGGGTATTGTCCACAACAAGTAAATTTAGAATGAAGGAATGTAGATGGTGATAGGACAATGGAAATAGAATAATAGGAATGTGGCCAAGGATAATACAATAGGGAGTGCCTGACTATAAAACTGTTAGGGAACGGGCAGTTCTCCCTTATTTTCTACAAGACTTCTGAACCGGATCAGCCTACAAGATCCAAACCTCTCCTCCAAGGAATAATCCAACTTAAATCAGTCTCATATGGACTACCAAAAAAATATTATAATGCTTTGGCTGGCCATTTAAGAGTGAATTACCTACAAGTAATTAACTCTTAAATCATCAAGCTCTTCAAGGCCAAGGAAAACCTCCAAAAACACTCATGTTTTTCGCTTATTTCTATTTCGGACCCACAAGGACCCACAGCCAGGTGCCAAACACTTACACATGAAAAATGGCACCAAACTGCTGGTTCAAGCTCTCAAGACTCAATTGTACAACAAATTCCTGGGTTTACATAATAACTATTACATATAAGGTCAGCCCAGAAGCATGACTCATATACTATTAATATTTCGTGACTTGACCAGTCACGAAACTACCAGTTGTGGGAATATGACTCATTGGTGACTTGTATAGTGACTCATTGGGTGACTCGTAACTGCCACAGGCTTCTAGGACTTTCCATTCCTTTCCACACCCTTCCACTAATTTCAGGAAAGTCTTGCCTTATTGGGGAGTTACATAATCAGCTTAGAATTAGTATATATAGAGACTAGTTCTGTAGTGTAAAAAATCAATCTTACTTTCACCCATAGTCCATCGGATTATCTTGTGCAGCAAGCACTCTTAGGTACGTTGGTCCGAAGACCAGTGCCAAATCAACAGGTCGGAAGACTTGTTAACAGAGGTTTATTCTGAAGAGTAAATCTCAAACCCTTCTACCGAAGTGGAAGGTTTCTTGGTCAAAAAACACAAAGGTATGCAAAAACATAGTAAAAGAACTAAATCAGATTTATAGAACATCCATGGAAATAATCCTAGGCAAGGGTAGAATAATAGTCTATGCTCGTAAACTATTCTTCCTACATGTGATTGACAAGTTACCTGCCAAGGCCCCCTCTAAACAATTCTTTTTGGACATCAACCCAGACAGGCATTAACTTGCTGTCGTCTTGTCAGAGAACTTGATTAGCCTTTCTTCATACCAAAGTTTTGTCACGGTTCTCAGGTTACCTCTTTTACGGTTCCAAAACAAAAACAATAGGGTTGTGGCTGAGGATAAAACAAGGACAGGATGTCCCGAGGTGAGGTAGGATGGAGAATAAGGAATGGATGGTATAGGATTAATGGATGGTGAATGGGGCAGAGTAGATGAGGGATAGGGACAAGGAATGTGGATGGTAGATGTGCCAAGCTGAGACCTGCATACCAAGTGACTTGCATATGGTGTGGACACCTATATGTGGATATAGTCTGGCTGTCCAGTTGGCACTGCCAAATTATCAGACACTCAGTACATGTACTTGACAATATCAGACATTGTATGATATTATAAGATTAGTATAACTCTTTTTAAAGCTTGCACACAAATATAAGCAATTATCAGCATAAAGAAAGGCTTCTATAGTACATATAATAAATATATCAGACACATATCAGTACTGTATTATTTTTAAGGATATAGAAATGATGTAGTCATAATCTAAATGTAATATCTTTCAAAGGTGAGGCAATGACAAGGTTATGAATAGGGTTTGGCTTCAACTTATGTGTTACCCCCACTGGACTACTGTTGGGAAATGGGGAATTCTCCAATAGATACAAAGGGTGTCACGACCACATATCGTGCTTTGACTTACTCGGCAGTACTGACCGACCAACCCTTACTCATATCATCCCATGGCGCACGGTTTCGGTTTGGTACACCCGGTTCATCACCTGGTTCATTATCCTTTCCCCAACCCCTATTCTTTATCATCCCTACACTCCCTGTCCTTCCCCCCACTTGCTTACCCTCAGGACATTCACTATTCTCTGCCACTTACTCGTGGCCCTATTGTTTTATTCTCGGCCATTCCTTATTGTTCTATTCTTTCCCACAATCTCACCTGCTTATATTTCATTGTCTTACTCTCACATTATTCTATTCTAATCGCTGTGGACAATACCTCCACATGGTCTTCATACCTTATTATTTTTTCCATGTCTTATGCCACCCTTATTCCACATTCTACCTCTCAGCCTATATAAGTAGTAGATGCGTGTACATAGTTCCTCAGTCTGAGTATCAACTAGGTTTACACCTCTCTACTCTCCTCCTTCTCTTCAGAAGTCCTTACTCAGGCCAACACCCTCGGCATCCGCCTGAGTATCTTTTTCCGTTACAAGTTAGTGGCACGCACAGGAGGCAGGGCGCAACGTATGAGTATGTTGAAGCCAAGCCACCCCGACTGGCCTGCAGGACTTGGCCAGTTCCGACAGCACCATCAGCAGTACCAAGACCTGACAAAGGGCCATCAAACCAGGATCAGTATAATGGATTCCAAACCTCTCTCACTCAGAAAATAATCCAACAAATCAATCTTAAATTGACTACCAAAAAATATAATAAATTTTGGCTGGCCATTAAGAGTGAATTACTTAAAGCAATTAACTCTTAAACTATCAAGCTCTTCAAACCCAGGGAAATCCTCCAAAAACACTTATATTTTTCGCTTATTTCTATTTGGACCCACAAGGACCCACAGACAGGCACCAAACACTTATACATGGAAAATGGTGCGAAACTGCTGGCTCAAGCTCTCAAGACTGAATTGTACAACAAATTCCTGGGATTATGTAATAACTATTATACATTAGGTCAGCCCAGAAGCTTGGCTCACTTACTATTAATATTTCATGACTTGGCCAGTCACGAGACTACCAGCTGTGGGAATATGACTCATTAGTGACTATAGGCTGACTCTTACACCGGTTTGCAGTACGTAAGGCGTGCGCCAAATTGCACACGCGTTCGCGCAGGCAAAAAGAGAACTGCAATTACTCAGTCAAATTATAACCATTCTGTCTGAAAATAAAAATATAACTTCTTCAACCCAATATGCAAGGCATGGCTATGTAAAATTCATGTAAAATTGCCACAATAAAAATTGTTTTTCAGGCAGTTGGCCCTGATCAACCCCAGCTGCAGAACAGCTGTAGCAACACCAAATCAATTCAGAATTGTTAGATATGTTTCAGCAATATAATATACATGTAGATAGAGGGCACCAACCACTTTTAGTATATCAAAGTCCATTAGAATATTTTATATAGTGTACTATGGCTGAGACAAGTAATTTCTGCTTAATTATTGTTCTAGAGCCCTACAAGACACAGCTCATTGGGAAAATGTGATATTAAATCACGCGAGATCAAGACGATACAAAGGGACCTCGACTGCCAGCCATACTGTGGCCACACGTGGTTTGCAAAGCAGTGGCTCAATAGTGCCCTATCCCGGCATGCTCCAAGACCTTCACAGTGCGCTCCATCATGCGACGTCATCTTTGCATTTGTGGGGCGCTCTTCGAGTCTATAGCACCTGTGGGTTTCCAACAGACCTCCCTGGAGGATCAAGAGCCCAAGGTGCGGGAATGTGGTGACAACAAACACGACAGCTGCAATGGCCCCTTTGGCATCTCCTGTGACCATGGGCATGCCAGCCACCATAACCACTATAACGACTCGCCCTACTCAGCAGACCTGATTGTGACCTTGGTGCAGCAGGACCAGGAACAGGATCGAGATCAGGATCGGAAACAGCATTTGGAGCAAGACCATGGGCCTGGTGATCTTCTCCTCGGTTATCTCGTTGTCCCCTCCATCTGCATCCGTGGTCAGTGCCTGTTCCTCTACATGGTCCGTGCTATGCTGACCCTCCACCCAGTCATGTTGTCCCTCGGCAAACTCATCACCTTTCTGTACGCTGCCACGTGCATGCCGCAATTGATAGCTCACTCACTGGGCACATTGGCCCATAGCAGGTGGACAGGTCACGCTTCCCGGCCGCTTTGTCGACCCCGCATTTGCATTCACGATGGGCTGGAACTACTGGTACACGTAGGTCGTTACCTTACCTGGTATGTTCATTCATCCTAGACATACCCTCATTTTCTTATCGTGAACATGATGGATGCAGTTATGGCACACAGGATTTCATGTCGGGATCTCCTTCTAAAGACTCGACTGACACATCTTCATGTGGATATATTATCATCGGGCCTGTGGGTGTTCGTGATGCTGTGTACTCGACAGTGCTGTCTGGACAGGAGGTGCATTATGATATGACTGTTACGCAGAGTGGAGCTTCTATTTCTACTTTGACATCTGAGATGCTGACGCTAGCGAAGAATCCTCTTATGAGTAATGGGGAGGGTACTTTCTCATTTAGTAATGTGGGGGGCCCGATGGAGACGTATACGGCCTCGGCCCAGCCTGGGGAAGAGGGAGGCAGTGGGTGCGCCAGGTGGTCTTCCAGAGATAATCATGATAGCGTACATTTTTTGTTTCGTGTCATGCAGGTAGGGTGTTGCGATGGCATTATTGCAGTTTAGGGATTTTACGGTTGATTATCCTTTTTTTCTGTTTTTTTTTTTTGGCAGTTCACGGGCAGGACGGGATCCTTAAATATGAATATCAACTTGCTCATCGCAACCATAGGGGAATACTAATATACAGCAAACACATCTAATCTCCCTTCTGATACCCTAGTTGGCGCTTCACAGGTTTTAGAGATCAACCAAGGGGAACATGGATTGGTCCCACATACATCTGCTCACTCCATCACCTGTCATCTTTGCACTGAAAGGGAGAGGCTTCAATTTCACAAATTCATCATTCCAAAACTTCAAATCGGCTGCAAATTTCTTGGCTTGCCTCCCAGTTTTAGCAACATATGTCAAGCGATTTGGCCGTAACGCTAAACCGAGAAACGAGCTTTCTGGACACGAACACATCACAGGCTCTCGTATGTCTCAAGATAACGGGCACGATGTATGTGTCTAGCCAAGCAATGGATCATTTTTAGCTATAATTAATAACATCTCCCAGTTGTTACTCTGTGCATATCTTCTGCCCGGATGATCACATGGTCCCATTATTACTTGCTTTAGCGTATAGTCCTCAATACCACATTGGGCAACTGAGAATGAGGGTGAATATTGATGGGCAGGAGAGATAAGGGTCTGTGTGGATCCAGGAAAGATAGATGATTGAGGTATCAACTACAGAGGAACAAAGTATAGTTGATTTAATATCACATTTTCCCAATGAGCTGTGTCTTGTAGGGCTCTAGAACAATAATTAAGCAGAAATTACTTGTCTCAGCTGTAGTACATTATATAAAATATTCTGAAATATTCTAATGGACTTTGATATACTAAAAGTGGTTGGTGCCCTCTATCTACATATATATTATATTTCTGCAAAATATCTAACAAGTCTGAATTGATTTGGTGTTGCTATAGCTGTTCTGCAGCTGGGGTTGATCAGGGCTAACTGCCTGAAAAACAATTTTTATTGTGACAATTTTACATGGATTTTACATTGCCATGCCCTGCATATTGGGTTGAATAAGTTATATTTTTATTTTCAGACAGAATGGCTACAATTTGACTGAGTAATTGCAGTTCCCTTTTTTCCCATGTGAACGTGTGTGCAATTTGGCGCGCGCCTTACGTACTGCAAACCGGTGTAACTTCCACTGGCTTCTAGGACCTTCCATTCCTTTCCACACCCTTCCATAATTTCAGGAAGGTCTTGCCTTATTGGGGAGTTACATAATCAGCTTAGAATTAGTATATATAGAGACTACTTCTGTAGCGTAAAAGTAACTTAACAATCTATCTTACTATCACCCATAATCCATCAGATTATCTTGTGCCTCAAGCACCCTTAGGTATGTTGATCTGAAGGTCAGTGCCACTCACCCCAGTATGTTGGTCAAAGGCCAGTGCCACTTTCTCATAAGTATGTTGATCCAAAAGTCAGTGCTTGATAAAGGGTTCTTGGTTAAAACATAAAAGGTATGCAAAAACATAGTAAAAGAACTAAATCAGTTTATAGAACATGCATGGAAATAATCCTAGGCAAGGGTAGAATAATAGTTCACATACACAAACTATTATTCCTACATATAATTGAAAAGGCACCTGTCAAGGCTGTTTTGGAACCCAAGAAGCTGTGACAAAACTTTGGTGTTAACCAAGGCAAGTCAAGTTCTCCAACAAGATACAAGAGGACAACAAAATACACCTGTACGGGCTATTTTTATGGAGAACCCAATTAAGAAATTATACTCCAGAGATTCACGTAATCTGTTATCACAAGAGTATTGCAATAAAGATTTGATGAAATCTCACGTAGCCGTGCAAAATGTCTTTATTGATTCTGATCTGGGTCGTTTGTCCAAAGAGAATATTTAAGGGGGGTCTTGTCAGGCATCTCGTTTGTTACATATAGAATTAATAGTATAAGAGTGTTAAACTATTAGTTCTAGACTGGTTTAGGTTTATTTCCACTTTTCTATTTTTTTATCTAATTTAGCTCTTTTTTTAGTTTTTATGGATTTAAGTTTTAAGGATAACCTGCCACTTTGGTAGCAAGGTTAAGGTTTACTCTTGTCAGCAACCGTACACTGGCATGCCCGACTATTCATTTCAGCCCACTCAGCCCAGCTCCACCCTCACTCACCTATTTAACTATACACCCTCAGCCCACGGACTATATGCACCTCGTGTATCCGTCTTGGTGTCACATACTCCTGTCAATTCATTCATTCCATTTACGTCACACTCTATATGCTCGCTATTCCATTCTGTCTTCATTCAATATCCTTTTATTTACATTCCACTCCACTTTCATTTATTTGCAATTCCACTCAGTCTCTTATATCCGATTTGCTATTACATTCCTTAGGGTAACTCCGTTGGGAATGGGAGTGAGACATCACTCCCCAATGTCACAGAGGAGATCATTATTTGGGGCATAGTATTTCCGTTCTCGCTTTTCACAATCCTCGGCTTTCTTATTCTATTATAGGAATCTAATTGACTCCTAGTAGATTTGAAAGTAGTATAAAGATCTTGTACTTCAGTAGTTCAGTCCTCAGTCAGATAATCAACCTTGATTTTCTACTAGCTAATTCTCTGTCTCACCTTTCTGAAATTAGGGCTAGTGTGACCTGGTGGGCACAACACACAAGTTGAAGCCATACCCTGCCCCAAGCCTTGCCATTGATTTATCTTTGGGAGATTTTACGTTAATTACAATTATGTCATTCCTTCACATCGTAACAACTCTTCAGAATAAACCTTATTTAACAGGTCTTCAGACCCATTGTTGAGTGTGGCTTCCAGTCTTCGGACCAGTTATCTAAGCAGACTTTGGTCTACTTATGAGAGTACTGCTGGCACTTATTTAATCCTGGGTGAAAATGATTGTTATTTTATGCTACATAACTAGCTTCTTTTATACTAGTTCTAAGCTAATTATGTAATCTCCTGATAAGGCAATTCCTTCATGAAGCTTGTGGAGGTGTTCAGAAGGTATTGGAATGCCTTGGAAGCTGGTAGAATCATTGTGTCACCATTGTCACTACTTTTACAATAAAGAAATATAATATTCCTACAACTGGTACTCCTGTGACTGGTTATGTCACGAAATATTAATATTATGAAAGTCATGCTTCTGGACTGACCATTTATGTAATTAGTATTATATAAGTCCAGGAATTTGTTGTACATTGTGGACTGAGAACTTGAGCCAGGAGTTTGGAGCCACTTTCGTAGATTTAGGTGATTGGCTCCATAGTTGTTGTACATTGTGGGTCCACACATTGATAGGCAAAAATATAGATGTTTTTATGATTTTCCATAGGCTCAATCTCCTTGATAATTAAGAGTTAATTACTGGAGGTAATTTACTCTTAATTGACCAGCCAAAAACATTATAATATTTTTTGTTGCCAAGATATGGCTGATTTAAGTGAAAAATTTCTTGAGGAGAGGTTTGGACTCTGCAGGCTGATTCAGCTCGGAAAAATGACTAAAAATAATAGGGGTATTCCCCAACAAAGGCCCCCTCTAAACAATTCTTTTTGGACATCAACCCAGACAGGCATCCACTTGCCATTATCTTGTTAGAGAACTTGATTAGGCTTTATTCACACCAAAGTTTTGTCACAGTTCTCAGGTTACCTCATTTATGGTTCTAAAACAACCACACTGGACCCTAATTTCATATAGACTAAATGTAATAGCGAGCATGGAAATGAAGATGGAAGTGAACAGAGGAAGCTTAGTTGAACTCTTAGTCAATTATCTGACTGAAGAGTGGACTACTAAATGTACAAGATCTTATACTACTTTCAAATCTACAAGGAGTCGAATAGATTCCTATAATAGATGAGAAAGTCTGAAGATCGAAAGTCCAAGAATACTATATCCCAATCTTGATCTCCTCCATGACATTGAGGGATGACTCATCATCCTGATTCCCAATGGAGTTACCCTATAAGGAACATAGTAACAGATTGGATATCAGAAATAGAAATGACAGAGCAGAATTGTGAATAAGGAAAGCGGTTATGGTCCATACCCCAGATCAATCTAACTTGCAACCATGCTACTACTCCACCCTTCCCTGATGATTTCCAACCATGCTATTAAGAGACCAATCATCTGCCTTCTCCTCTGGGATCCTGCAGTCCTGCAATCCTATAATTTCATGATCCCATTCCATGATGGGCATCTCTGGGGTTCCTGAGTAGCGCATTTCTGTTATGGCTTGGTAAGGCCGAGGAGTTGGTCAAGTCCTGCAGACCTTTCAGGGTGGCTAGGCTTCAACCTGCTCATGTGTTGCACCCTGCTGTTCCATGTGTGCCACTGATTTGAATGGAAGAGAGGCCCATGAAGATGCCGAGAGCATCAGCTTGAACAAAGGACATTAGACAGGAGAAAGGCAGACAAGGGGATGTGAACCAAGTTGATATTCAGAGTGAGGAATTATCTACATACATCCGCTACTTATATAGGTTAAGAAGCAAGATGTGGAACACGGTCGCATAAGGAATGGAAAACAATAAGGTATGAAAAGTCATGTGGAGGCATTGTCCACAGTGATCAAGAATAGAACAAGGAATGTAGGCAAGAATAGAATAATGAAATATGGCTGAGAATAAAATAATGAGGGAGTGGGTGAGAATAGAACAATAGAGGACAGCTAAAGATAAAACAATAGGGCCATGACCAAATTAATAAATGAATAGTAAATGTTCTGAGAGAGAATGGGTAAGGGAATGGACAGGGAATCAGGGAATAGTAAGGGGTGGAGGGGTTAGGGTGAGAGGAGTGGTCCAGACAATGAACTGGATGTACCAAACCGAGACCACGTGATAGTGAGGGATGATGTGGGTAAGGGTCGGTCGGTCAGTATTACCAAGTGAACTAGAGCTCGGTATCGTGGACTTGACAATTTCCCTTGTTCTTTCAATTTGTATTTGCCCCTTGTATGTTTCCCTTCCCTTGACTTTTGACCGCATAGTAGAAAATACAAGGTAGCATATATGTATATAAACCTCCAGTCAACTGGACTGTTCCCTAGTTCAAATATCAACTTAATTTGCATCTTAGTTTTCCAACTTAGTTCTTACCTTATTCTGAATTAGTGTTTACACTCACATTTCTGACTTTCCAAAATTAGGGACAGATGATTGAGCAGGGTGCAATACATAAGTTGAAGCCAAGTCCCTTCAACCACAAACACCCATAACAACTAGTTGCTCAAGTCCTCATCACAAGTCGACCACCAGTCTAAGTCCTGGTGCTTTATCATTTGCTTTCTGTCACCTTCATCCTCATGACATTCTGACCCTTCGACCCTTGACCTTCCATCATCTATGGAACCTTTCCCCCTGCAGAATCCTTTGAAATCCCATGGAATCCTTTGGTATCTGTTTTGATCAGCACCTGACATGCATAGGGAATGGCATGGGTCACCCACGGGTCAAATGTGGGTGACCCGCACCCGACCCATGGGAAACCCGAACCCGTCAACCCATGGGTTTTTTCCCATGGGTCAACGGGTCTCGGGTGCGCGCCGCACCCGCACGCAATACGTCGCGTTCGTCACGGCGCATGCGCATACGTCGTGTACGTGGTGGCGCGTGTGCGTATGGGCGTTGCATACGTCGGGTTCGTTGCGGCGCGTGCGCATACGTCGCGTACGTGGCGGCGCGTTCATCACGGCGCATGCGCATACGTCGTGTACGTTGCGTTCGTCACGGCGCGTGCGCATACGTCGCGTACGTTGCGTATGTGGCGGCACGTGCACGTAACGGGCGTTGCGTACGTCGCGGCGCATGCACGTACGTCGTGTTCGTGGCATCGCGTGCGCGTATGGCGCGTTCGTCGCGTTTGGGGCGTCGTGTTTGTGTCGGCGCGTGCACGTACGCGTTTGTCGCGTTCGTGTCGGAGTTGACGCCCTGGGTTGGGCCCGGGTCACGGGTGCTCGCGGCTTGACCCGCACCCACACCCAAGGACACCCGACCCGGTGACCCGTGCGGGTTGGCCTGACCCGTGCATTTCCCTAGACATGCAGAATTGACAAATGTAGAGCAGAACATATAAGGAAATATTAAAAGTAATAAAGGTGAAGATGGATATGTAAGCATATGGTATACTGAATTCAAAGGCTGATGGAGTGTATGGCTGAAAAGGCAAATGAGGTAGAGTTAGGCTGAAGACAGCTGGTTTGAATAGTCAGGGATGTCAGCATAACAGTTCCTAATAATTATAGTGTAGTGTATAGTGTGTTATAGATGCATAGGGAAAGTGCCTTCCCAGCAATGTCTATTTTCCCTCCAGATGTGACATAGTTGATTATCCCCATATGAGAACTTACAGAAAGTCCTCTCCAATCAATCTTGAAGCCTTCATGGATTCTGAATCTCATTGAGGTATATAATCAAAATACAAAGATTGTATCTCATTTAACCAAGATAATAACTTTGCATGTGAATCATAGATATGTTTGCAGGTGGAAGGATAAGTAAATCAGAACAAGATTTTCATCATTAAAGGCACTGCTCCCTCTCAGCATCCTGCTTGGTCTGCCCAGCCAGCATCCTCCTCAACTGCCTGTTTTGGAACCATAAATGAGGTAACCCAAGAACCATGACAAAACTTTGGTGTGAAGAAAGCCTAATTAAGTTCTCTGACAAGACGTGGGCAAGTGGAAGCCTGTCTGGGTTGATGTCCAAAAAGAATTGTTTAGAGGGGGCCTTGGCAGGTGCCTTTTCAATTATATGTAGGAATAACAGTTTGTGTACGTAAACTATTATTCTGCCCTTGCCTAGGATTATTTCCACAGATGTTCTATAAATCTTATTTAGTTCTTTTACTATGTTTTTGCATACCTTTTATGTTTTAGCTGAGAACCCTTTATCAAGCACTGACCTTTGGATCAATGTACCTATGAGAAAGTAGCACTGGCCTTCGGACCAATGTACTGGAGTGGGTGGCACTGACCTTCGGACCAACATATCTAAGAGTGCTTGATGCACAAGATAATTCGATGGACTATGGGTGATAGTAAGATAGATTGTTAAGTTTCTTTTATGCTACAAAAGTAGTCTCTATATATACTAATTCTAAGCTGATTGTGTAACTCCCCGATAAGGCAAGACCTTCCCGAAATTACTGGAAGGGTGTGAAAAGGAATGGAAGGTCCTGGAAGCCTGTGGCAGTTACGAGTCACCCTGTAGTTACAAATGAGTCACCCTGTAGTCACTAATGAGTCATATTCCCATGGCTAGTAGTCTCATGACTGGTCAAGTCATGAAATATTAATAGTCAGTAAGCTGAGCTTCTGGGCTGACCTAAGGTGTAATAGCTATTACCTAAGCCCAGGAATTTGTTGTACAATTGAGTCTTGAGAGCTTGAGCCAGCAGTTTGGCACCATTTTCCATGTATAAGTGTTTGGCGCCTGGCTGTGGGTCCTTATGGGTCCAAATAGAAATAAGCAAAAAATATAAGTTTTTTTGGAGTATTTCCTTGGGCTTGAAGAGCTTGATAGTTTAAGAGTTAATTACTTTGAGTAATTCACTCTTAAATGGCCAGTGTCAAGCCCACGATACCATGCTCTGATTTACTTGGCAGTACCGACCAACCGACCCTTACCCATATCATCCCTCACCAGTGTGTGGCCTTGGCTCGGTACATTCAGTTCATCATTTGGTTCATTATCCCTATCCCACCCTCCTATTCTTTATTATTCTTTTATTCCCTGTCCTTCCCCTTGCCTGATTACCCTCGGGACATTCACTCTTTGTTGTCACTCGGCAGTGGCCCTATTGTTTTATATTCGGCCATTTTCTATTGTTCTATTTTCACTCACTCTTTTGTTCTCGGTCATATTTCATTGTTCTATTATCATCCACATTCCTTGTTCTATTCTTGATCATTGTGGACAATACCTCCACATGATTCTTCATACCTTATTGTTCTCCATTCCTTGTGCCACTCTGTTCCACATCTCACTTATTAACCTATATAAGTAGCCAATGTATGTAGATGGTTCTTTGTTCTGGAAATCAACTAGGTTTACACCTTCTTGTCCTCCCTCCTCCTGTCTAAAGTCCTTTACCTGGGCTGACACTCTCAGCACCCTCCCGGGTATCCCTCCATCCTAAATTGGTGGCATGCATGGGAAGTAGGGCGCAATGCATGAGCATGTTGAAGCCATGCCACTACTTCTAGCCTGCAGGACTTGGCCATTACCCGTCGGACCTTTCAGCATTTCCGAAGCCTGACAGCCAGCCAAAATTATTATATTTTTTTGGTAGTCAATTAAAGACTGGTTTGTTGAGTTATTTTCTGAGTGAGAGAGGTTTGGAATCCTTTATACTGATCCTGGTCTGATGGCCCTTCATATCTACTAGAGAATTCCCCATTCCCCAACACTGCCATTGTTTCTCAACATGATCTTGCACCTTCCTGATGAGATTATGAGCAAATACAGTAGGATTGAAGAATTCTTTAGGCAGCTAATTTAATTATCTCCTCAGTATAGTCAATAACTAAGATGTATATTCGAAAATATACCTAATTTAATTATCTTACAAAAGAAATAAAAGAAGAATTAGCCCTGAGGCTTTGTACATAATATTATATAACTCACCTCCTCAGTATAGTCAATAACTAAGGAGGGAGGCTTTGCGCGGGTCGTGTCTCACCCGCATATACCTTGCAGCCAGCCCTTGACCCTATCGAAGGTTTGAGCCAGGCTGCCGGTTCCAAATCCAGGGAGCTGGCCACGCTAGTCGCGTCGTGCGTGGACAAGCGCCCGTAAGTAGCATACATAGTAGAACACGAATAGCTCCCTCAATAATGAGGGTAAAAATACAAAGAAAACTGAGAAAAATAAAGAGTTCAAAGGCGCACAGAATGATACCGAAATCAACATAATATTACAATATATTGAGATTGCTCTCTCAGGGGTGAATGCAAGTTTGCACCCAACACTTCCATACCTCCATGGGTGAATAGCCACACTCTGAACATGTTGCACAGTTACTTCAGAACTTCAAGACAAAGTCTGGAGTAGGTATTGACTTCTGATTGACA
>QLPI01008708.1:0-18714 GCA_003314275.1 Chroogomphus rutilus
CAGAATCATCTCATAACCCCACTCTACCCCAATCCTCTGCCCCAAGTCCTGAAGGCAATAGAGTTGAATCTGAATTGGATGAGGATGATAATGACCTTGAGCTCCTCATCCATTTTGATTCAATGAAAACAAGCTTACAACATGAGGATGAGCATTACACTGATCTGGATGATGATGAAGATGATGAGGCATTGGAAGAATGGTCAGGGTTTCACTCACTGGATCTAGCCAATGCTATGGGTGCCATGATCAAAGATGATGAACCTAGTGATCTTGACTGGATGCCCTCCAGAATACAGAAGGAGTTATTGAGAAGGGAGAAGATAAAGACAGGTATGGATTTACTTGCTAAAAGAATGCTTGAAGATATTGAAGTTGCAAGCAGAACGACCCAAGGAGTACAAGAAGGGACCATCTGTGATGAGTAAATCAGCCAGGACCCAAAGGCATTATAAGAAAGCTTTCAGAGACCAGGGAAAGCTCACAAGCTATGGTTTCAAAGCTCCTCATGTATCCAGGTTACACAGTCCAGGTGGATCCAAGTTGAGCAAGAAAATTTCACAGAAGCGTTCAGCTTCTGTGCTTTCAAATACTTCTATGGATCACAATCTTCATTCAGAAGGCAAGGTTTTGGATAGGGAAGGTCCTGAGTGTGAAATCTCAGACTTGGTAATTGTTAAGCCTAGGAATCATGACGAAGAATTTGAGGATTGGGAAGCCGAGTTAGAGGAAGTTGTTGAAGGTCCAAAGGCTCACATTCAAGACTGGGCAACCCTTCGCACTAATATCAAAAAGCATCTCAAAAACCACAGTAAAACTTTGCCACTCTCACAGCTCAACCAACTTATGATCATCTGTAATTTTGCCACCCTTCAACTAAAGGGGCTCAATCGGACTCAAGCAAGCATTCAAATTTCTCATCAATGGCATGAAGGTGAAGGGAATTGGTTTGCCCGGCATGTACATGCACTGGCTTGTCATTATCAACTTTTTGAAACACTCCCAGTCAAAAAGCAAAATACTTGCTCCTGGTTGCACGATGAATCAGTGAAGAAACTCACTCTTAATTGGCTTACCTCCCAGAAAACTGGTAATGTCACACCACAAAAACTCCAACATGCTCTGAATAACAGATTGTTTGCTGAGCTCAATATTGCTCTCAAATCTCCCATTAGTGAGCGGACTGGTCGTCGGTGGTTGATTAAGCTTGGATGGAGACAAACAGTGGTTTGAAAAGGTGTTTATATGGATGGTCATGAGCAAGAAGATGTTGTGGATTATCGGAACAAGGTTTTTCTTCCAGCACTCAAGGAGTTTGAGAAGTGTGTGGCAAAATATGAGAAGTTTGATTTGGATATGGAGGGAAAGGAGTTAGAAATTCGCAAGATTATGCCAGAGCTAGAAGAAGGTCAGTGAAGAATCATCATTCAATATCATGATGAGTGCTGCTTTCATGCCAATGATGATGTCAAAACCTCATGGTGAGTTGATTTATTAAATTCAAGGAAATCTGAGAAATTGAATTTGGGCTAGGTTGAGAGAAGGAGAACAGCCACTTTGAAAAAAAGGACAAGGTAGACTTATTCATGTTTCCGATTTCATCAATGAAGAGGATGGTTGATTGGTTCTTTTGGATGAAACTGGCCACATCATCCGGGATGCTCGCAAAGTGATTTATCCAGGAAGTAATGGTGATCCTTGGTGGGACACTGACCAGCTTTTGGTCCAAGTCAAGTCTGCAATAGAGATCTTTGAAGCAGCTCATCCAGACTGCCAAGCATTATTTGTATTTGATCAATCATCTGCTCATGCCTCACTCCCACCAGATGCACTCAAGGCATTCACAATGAACAAGTCAAATGGTGGTGCTCAACGAAAGCAAAAGAATATTATCATTCCTCAGTCAAATCCAGACCCTCAATTCCGTGGACTCCATCAGGAAATGATCATACCACAAGGAGAAGCAAAAGGCTTGAAAGACTGCCTTGAGGAACATGGATTTGATGTTTCAAAGATGAAAGCTAAGTGCTTACCTGTTTGTCCTTTTGAAAGTCAAAACTGCTGCATGGCTCGACTGTTATCACAGCAAGAAGACTTCATGGATCAGCCTTCTATGTTAGAACTGATGATCAAGAAGAAAGGCCATGAATGTATTTTCTTGCCAAAATTTCACTGTGAATTGAACCCAATTGAAATGGCAAGTCCAATATCATGTGTTATAAAGATTATCAGCTAATTAAATGGCTAAGTACTGGGGATGGTGTAAATACAGATATCGGGAGAAACCAAAAGCAAATTTTACTGTAGCAAAAGAGAAAGCTTTTGAGGTTCTTGATTCCTGCCCTCCAGAAGTCATTCGGAGATTTATCAATTGGTCTTGGAGATTTATTGATGCCTACAGAAATGGGCTAACAGGCTGGGTTACAGCATGGGTTGTCAGAAAACAGAAGGGTCATCGGAGTGTCTCAGAGAAAGCCATGAAGGCTTTGGAAGAGGTAAAAGCACAGGCAGAGGAATAATATTATAGACCTTCAGTTTTGGAGGCTCAGATTTCTTGGACTATAGATACTTGATTCTACATAAAGGATAAAGAAAATAGAGGGCAAAGATGTTTTGGAAATTGATTAATTATCTATTCTAGTACATGACTTTTGTTATATACTAAATGTACCTGTGCATGTCCCTTCCCAGAGACACATTACTGTTGACATGTCTGTTGCATGTGACCTGAATGTGACATGAATATGATGCACACTGCGCTGGTAGAGACAGCTGATATAAGCGAGGTTGGTGCCCAACCTCGATTACATCAGCAGAATATACATGAAATTTGGTCTAAAAATTTGGCCACCCCCTAAAAAATTGGTAAAAATCCAAAAAAAATGCTAAATCAACTCCATTTTGCAGTGTGAATCTGATTCTGTAAAAATTAAAATATTTACATGAGCCATTCTCTTGGAATCAAAAAAGCAGACTTTGAGTGTCCGCGACTGTATTACTACAATTTTTCTGTGATTATACAAGGCAGATACAATCTATCTGGTATGCATAGATGCATACATTGTCATATTTTCAAGCTGATCTTGACAATGATGAACCAGTTGTGTCTGAGTACCTGTGAGTGTCCTGACAGAAAATGGATAGGTGTCACAACCTCACCAAAGACATTTCCGTTCAAACACGGGGACAAGATTTCCTTTTCAGGAAAAGCCATGCGTTACACATGGACACGTCCTCATTCTCCTCTCAAACCTTCGCCAATCCTCAGCTCTCCGATCGGAAACCATGCCCTCCGACCAGACATTGTGCCCATCATTCACCAGTTGAAACTTCACCTGACCCATATTGATAAATGCCTTTTAATCTCCATCTCTTTACTTCACCGATCAACTCAACTCCGCTCGCCAAATCCCAAAATGGAAGTGGACCAAGATCCCGCTCAAGATCCTGTTCAGATCCTGCAGCAGCTTGGTCACTAAGTTCACTTGGCCCCTTGTACTTTCATTCCCTTGTTCTTTTGGTTGGAAATCATTTCCCCATTTGCATCCCCTTGTTCTTGGTTGCTAAGTTTACTGAAATTTGAAATACTTACCAGTATATAACACTCATGTAAAGTAGAAGGTAGTCTGATAATCAACTTAGAATTTGACCAGGAAACATCGCTCAGTCTTTGAGCTTCTGTCAAAAGGTTTCTATAACCTTACTCCACTCTGAACCTCTGCCCAAAGTTAGGGATATGATGAGATTTGGAAGACATAGCACATAAGCTGAAGCCAAGCCCTACCCTGAACCTCTGCAAAGTTTCAACCTCACAGAGATATACACATTAAGAACCTTACCACTTGTGTTCTTAACAATAAGTAACTCTACAGATTCAGTAATGACCAAGTTTGTAGTACTACCAAATAGTTTCAGAGGAATCAGATGAATAGAATGTGTAGGAATACTATGATTCTCAGCATATTAAGAATTGGGTTCTGCCAGGTCTATTATATCAGGCACAGGCTCATTTTGTCTCAGAAGCTGCTAATACAGTTTAGACATCTCAAATTTCATTTAGCACTTCATTCACCAGTTAGCCTTTATCTCCCATTCCTTCCTACACCCCTTCATCTGAGTTTGTGATGCATATCTGACTGTCAGATTTGGTGAGAGCTGTCTTGTTCTATTTATTTGGTGAGAGCTTTGGTTCTGCTTCACATCCCCATTAGGTAGGAGTATTAGTTTACAAAAAGTTGTGGATTCTTTGGTTCTATAGACACCTTCATATAACTACAAGGCTTTTCTTAGCAACCACATCCTCCATATATGTTAGTGTCTGTGTCTGTATCTGTATTTCTCTCTTTTTTTCTTTCTGTCACTCTTTTACTCTACTGTGCTCAATACTATAGTCTACAACCAAATTGTTGTCATGTCAGATATTGCTCATTCAGAAGATGTCACGCTTGTGAATGATATCACATGGCTTGTGAATGAAGAATAATGATAGGGGATGTCAGGTAATGCCATATTCTCTTTTCACTTGTATTAGGTAGATTAATCATGGCATGTATACAAGTGTCTCAGTCTCTTGACCTGAGCTGAGATGTGAGTAACTTCTTCTTATAGTTTATCTTTATTTGTACTTAGGTTCTGTTGATCAGTTGTGACATTCCTTCAACAGATACCATTGTTATCAAAAGGGAAGAAGAAAAGGTCAAACTTGACAAAACTGCACTTGTTGCCAAGAAAGGATGTGATTGCTCAAAGATCACCTGTTATTATTGTTGCAAGAAAGGACACTTTCACTCTCAGTGTCCAGAGAGGAAAGGTGAGACAATATTTTCTTATCAAAGCAAGATAAATTAGATTCATAAATTGAAATTTCAAATTATTTTGACTATGGAGACAGCTGCTCTTACACTCAGTTCTGATGAGTTATTTGTGTTTTAACTTATATGGTGCTTTGCTCAAGAAGGTGTGTGAGCTTACACCACCATGTACCATTTTGGGGCAAGGAATAGATAGGAACACTGTATGCACCACACCATCTTACATAGGGAACTGCACCAAAAGATGTGTAATTTGGATTAAAAAAATGTCCCATGTGACATGTTTGCATTATATAAGTCACACACTAGTTAAAAAATTTTTTTATTGAATTATAACAGACTCCCAAGTTTGAACTGGCTGATTCAAGGGGGAATTCTGCTGAAAGCCTTATGAACTGTATGTGGCATGTTTTGTCTCAGTGAATGTTCGCTGATTGTCAGATGTGTGGGTCTGAAGTCCAGAGTAAGTAGCTGAAGTGCTACTTGACTCCAGACTCCACTATCTATGAGCTATGGTGCAAACAGTGCCAAAGTATCCTACTGTTAAGTCTCGGTACAGCTGATATTGCAGACGGGAGTTGGTCAAGTCCTGCAGACCATTCGAGGTGGCTTGGCTTCAATATGCTCGTGTATTACACCCTGCTATTCCATGCATGCCACTGATTGGGACAGAAGGGAGACCTGGGAAGATGCCAAGAGTGTCGGCCCAAGTAAAGGACTTTAGACAGGAGAAGGGCAGACAAGAGGATGCAAACCAAGTTGATATTCAGAGTGAGGAACTATCGACATACATCTGCTACATATATAGGTTAAGAAGCAAGATGTGGAACAGGGTGGCATAAGGAATAGAGAACAATAAGGTATGAAAAATCATGTGGAGGTATTGTCCACAGTGATCAAGAATAGAATAAGAAATGTAAGTGAGAATAGAATAATGAAATATGGCTGAGAATAAAATAATGAGGGAGTGGGTGAGAATAGAACAATAGAAAACGGCCGAAGATAAAACAATAGGGAGATAATAAATGAATAGTAAATGTCCCGAGGGAGAACAGGTAAGGGAATGGATGGGGAATGAGAGAATAGCAGAGGGTAGAGGGGATGGGATGAGAGGAGTGGTCCAGATGATGTACTGGATATACCGAGCTGAGACCTGTGTGATAGTGAGGGATGATATGGGTAAGGGTCAGTCGGTTGGTATTGCCGAGTGAACCGGAGCTCGGTATCGTGGACTTGACACCTACTCAGTATGTCTGCAGTGCTGGTGAGTTATGTTGTTTAACAAATTCAACATAAGCCACATGCAACAACTATCTCTTTGCTGTTACAAAAGGTTCAGCTTCTCTCGGTTGTACCTTTTCTTCCAACACAGTCAGATACCACACCCTCTGGTTCAACAGGACTCAGATGGAGAAATATGTCATACCCAGAAATGTTATTACTAAGCATTATTTCACCATGGGTTCCATCTCAGTGTGATTACAAGTATCTACACCACTGTTCAGGCTGGAGTTGAAAATAACATTAAGTAAAAATCTGGAGTTTATTCTAATCTGGAACCCTGGTCAGGGGTTGGATTCTGCTTTTTTCAAGGTCGACTCTGTCAAGCACTGGGAATGCTAATGATGTGTGGGCCGAGTATTATTACAATAGTACCAACTTCACAATGTTGGCGGGAATCAGCCAAGTCCTGTAGACCGATTGGGGTGGCTTGGCTTTAACATACTCATGCATTGCACCCTACTTTCCATGCATGCCACTGATTTCAGACAGAAGGGATACCTGGGAGAGTGTCGAGAGTGTTGGCCTAAGTAGAGGACTTCAGACGGGAGAAGGGAAGACAAGAAGGCATATGCCAAGTCGATATTCAGAACGAAGAACTATCTACATACATGCACTACTTATGTAGGTTAAGAAGCGAGATGTAGAATCAGAGTGGCATAAGACATGGAGAAACAATAAGGTATGAAGAGCATGTGGAAGTATTGTCCACAATGATCAAGAATAGAACAATAAAATGTAAACAAGAATAGAACAATGAGAGATGGCCAAGAATAAAAGAATAGAAGTGTGGGTGAAAATATAACAATAGAAAATGACCAAATATAAAACAATAGGGCTGTGACCAAAAAGTAAGGGAATAGGAAATGTCCCGAGGGTAAATGGGTAAGGGGAAGGATGGGGAATAGAAGAATAAACAAGGATAGAGGGGATGGGATGAAGGGAGTGAACCAAATGATAAACCGAATGTACCGAGCTGAGACTATGTACTAGTGAGGAATGACTTGTCACTGGTGTGTGGGATTAAATGGTGAGGGTTGTTTGGTTGGTACTACAGAGTGAACTGAGGCTTGGCATCATGTACTTGACAGACTCTCAAGCTTGAAAAAAATGTTGAAATCATGAAATATAAATGTTGACATTAGGCATATTTGTTCTCAAAAGGCAAGGTGGTTGTCAAGTGCATATACCGAGTATTGGGTAACTCTGCAGTGCCAACCGAACGATTAATCTAATTCCACACGCAAGTGACCGAGCCACACATAAGTCACTTGGTATGTCAGTCTTGGCTTGGCACATTCATCATCCACACTCCCCATTCCCATCCCTCTTCCACTCTTCTCCCATTCATTATCCATTAATTACCACCCCATTTATTCTTCATTTCTTGGCCCGTTTTACCTCAGGACATTTCTTTATTGTTTTATCCTCAGCCATGGGTCACTTTCTATTATCTTATTCCTGGCCACATTTCTATTATCATTTTCATTGTTCTATTCTTGTCCACATTTCTTATTCTATTCTTGATCATTGTGAACAATACCTCCACATGCTCTGTATACCTTATTGTTCTCCATTCCTTATTCTACATCTCGCTTCTTAACCTATATAAGTAGCGAATGTATGTAGATAGTTCTTCACTCTGAATATCAACTAGGTTTATACCTTCTTGCCCTCCCTTCTGCTGTCTAAAGTCCTTTACTCAGGCCAACACTCTCGGCACTCTCCCAGGTATCTCATCTGTTCCAAATCAGTGGCACACATGGAAAGTAGGGTATGTAGTTATGCAGTGTCAACATGTCAAGAATTGGCTGCCATCCTATAAACTGCAGCTCACATCAATAATCTTATAGACTTACAGCTGATAGACATTGACCAAACTGTTTGGGCACCTATACATACCTCCCATATTTGGTATTGCACTTCAATGTACAGTTTCCAAATTGGGGCAATAACCTCTCATCATGCTCATCTCCAGGTTCTGTAGTCTTTGCTCAATGTTATTAGAAGGGACAAAAGGTGTGTGAGCCAGTGAATCTTTATGATACTTAATTGCTGACTGAAAATCTACAATAGTGGTGCATCCTTGGCATTGATGACTGTGTGACAGAATGAAGGTACTCCTGTCATTATTTCTAAGATAAGCTTACTGTCTGACATCTTGTGCACTACATGCTGCAGCTCTAGCTTCCTTACAAAATACTTGCTGGCACTTTCATGAGCATGTCCAGGCTCTTGATATGATGTGCAATTTGCACAGGATTTCTGGCAATCTAGCCAAGTGTGGTTCATAAAGTAAGTGGCTATTGTTTCTCTCAGAGTTTTCCAATTGACTGTAGCTTGCCTTCTATAGCTTAATGGTAATAAAAAGAACCACCACTCCATGTTTCTTCACAGTCAGAGGGGTATGATTTTTCCCAACTGTTCATGTACCATAGATGAGTAGTCTGCAATATGATTAACTTTCAATATCTACTGAGCCAAGGCATTAGGGTCCCCATCCCATTCAGGAATGATCTCAGAATGTAATTTGGAATCAAAGTAAGGTTCCACCACTGTTTTTAGATTCATTGTACTAACATTATGCCCCTTTCCTTGATCCCCCCTTCCTGGACTACTCTCTCAGCACTTCTATGGGGTTTTTTGCTACACCTCATCGCTATCAACTGGGGAGTCATCCCCAGGTAGGTGGTTAGGTGGTTCTGGGTCATTAGGAGCCTCGGATCACCTCCAGGAAGGCCATGTTCCCTGTGGGTGTCTAATGTTTGATAGGGTAGGAGAGGGTGTAGGGCTTGAATCATCATCGTCCTGTGTAGGTTTCAGGTAGAAATGGGCTCTAGATGCGCTAGAGGCTTGGGTGAGTGTGCTATTTTTTGATTCAACTGTCTCAGGGATGCTGAACAGTATTTATCTCCTTTCATGCACAGGAGGTTGGAATAATTCCTCAAAGCCTTCAGAAATGGTGAGTCCAGTGGGGTCTTGCATATATGAAGACTCTCTAATGCTCCACCTTCTAGTTTCTTGGCCATATGAGCCCAAGGTGTATCTCTGTTCATTGTTTGCCTCGACCGGCATCTCAGATTGTGCACTTTCTGATACCCCTGTAGACCTACTTCAAGACTTGTTCAAGCATCAGACTTGTTCAAGCATTAGTGAGTTACTACCATATCAGGACACAGATGTTGCCTCTAATGTCATTTCAGATTTATTGAAGCTGCCATAGTGCTCCTTCCAACATATGACTGTATGATTGATTCCATTATATCAGTGCATTTTGAGATATATTCATATGTTCTCTAGCTCCTCTCATGGATTGAGATGAGTTTTACCTAGCTGTGCCAGGCTTCTGTTATGTACCTTCTCTCAACTCCTTGTTTCTTGCTCAGGTAGCAGCTGCTTTCTTGGCCGATTCTGCATGTTTTGCTGGGCTAGTAACATGAAGAATAGCAGCTGATTCCCAATGTTTTGACTGTCAATCAGTAAAATCTGGGATTGGAGCTATCTGGGATTGAGGAAGGGTCTTGCAGATCAGGTCTGCATTATAGAGTGCATGCATATTGAGAAGGTATCAGTCATCATTAGTATGTACAATGATGGGGTCTTCTCATGTTGCTGTTATTTGTTCTTGTCAGATGTACTGAGTGCCTGTAGGACCACATTTCCTACTGAAGCAATCATGCTGAGCATTGACAATAAAAAGACCTTCCTATGGTTTACCATCAGTGGGAGGACTTTGACTGAATAAATTACCTGACCTTTGGTGTGAAAATTGAGGATTTTGAGTGGCCTGACTCATCTAAGGCTCAAACAAATATAGGCATGTTGAGTCATAGATCATTCACATCAAGAAGTAAAAAAATTTCAATGATAAGTATAATTCCTTGTCCTGAAGCTATGCCAGTATTTAGAGCCAAAATTTTGTATACTCGGCCACATTTAATTGATTTCTGAATGTATCAAAGACTCTGTTAGCAAGAACTCAAGATTATGGTAGGACACATACCTTGTGTTGGAAGAAGATCCATAAGCCTGGTTGACAGATGTCTTTTGATCTGTATATAGTGTACTTTCACTAGTGCCACATACTATTGACATGAGTTTTATCTAGTAATGAAGTCAAAGGTGAGAACAAAGTGCCCAGTGCATCAATTAACATAGATTGGAATTGTTTTTGTCAAGGCATCAACATCACACTTCCTGCATCCAGTGATCAGTTAGAAATTTTGAGTAAATGCCAGAAACTGTCAGGTACACATACCAGGTATCGGTAATTCAGCGATGCCAGCCAGACAATCAGTCTATTTCCATGCACAAGTGACCAAACTGCATACAAGTCACTTGGTACGTTGGTCTTGGCTCGGCACACTCACCATCCACATTCCCCATTTCTATCCATCATCCACTCGTCCTTCACTCATTATCCATTAATCCCACCCTGTCTATCCTGTATTCTTGTCCCATTCCACCTTAGGACATTTCCTGATTGTTTTATCCTCGGCCATGACCCTATTGTTTTATATTCGGTCACCTTCTATTATTCTATTCTTGGCCACATTTCTATTATCTTGTTTTCATTGTTCTATTCTCGTCCATATTCCTTGTTCTATTCTTGATCATTGTGGACAATGTTGAGATGAGAGAAGGAGAGGATAAAGGATAGGAGGAGATGAAGAAGGAGATACAGGATCGGGAGCACAGAGAAGTGCATACATATAAAGAGTTGGACTTAGAGATAAATTTAGAGATAAGGGAGCCCCGGAAAAGAACAAAAAGTAGTATTACAAGTACCCAAAAGTATATACAAAAGTACCGCACGTATATGTAGAGATGGTGGATTGAGACATGGCGGCCTATATGCTAGGTGCCCACAAAGAAGGGATACACATGGGATGAGAGAGAGATAGATGCACCCAGAACAGAGTCTATAGGGCGGAAATAGATCATAGGACACATAGAGATAGAGGGACGTACCACTCATGGGCTAGGAGACAGGAGAAGACACATTTGGGGTGTATACATGCAGGTGACATGCACTCACCAGCAGAGAAATGGGGTTCGATGTCAAAGATAGAGTCGAAGGCACTGCAAGAAGCACCAGAGAGTATTTTCATATTAAGTAGAACCATGCAGACAGGACAGACAGAAATAGATTGGAGAAGCGGCGACCCACATTGGGTCGACCGCATATAGACACTGTCTCAGGGTAGTCACAGTGGTCATCATATTCAGGACTCGGAATCTCTATAAGAGATAGATAGATAGAAAATAACAAACTAGTCTTGCACTCAAAGAACACTGTTTATCATCGTAATCGACGAAGTCTGGATCACTCGTATCATTATACCAGGCTATTACCTTTGTCGTTGTCACTCACGTCCCTGGATCCAATGGGAATATTATATTGAGTTCACTACGATTTAACTGCGATTTTACTCGCACTTTCTATAGAGACCATCATTATCAGGTGGTCACTCAGCCCCCTGCATATTCATAGATACAGTCATGTGATCCAGAGCCATATCGGGCTAGATCCATCAGGGCAATACTATCGTTGTCCGGACACACTGGAAATAATTCTCGATACGTATCTTACTGCACTCACGCTGGTACTATACGTTGACAGTACCAGAGTCGTTCACAAACGACTGTTGCCTACTCACGCATCCCCTGTAACCACCTCCCTGGGTCGGTGCTTAGCCAAACCTAAAACCTTCACATCATGTGGAGGGCTGTCTACAGTGGAATACAATAGAATTGCAACACATCTATTAGATAGATATAAAACAATCATCTATCTAAATAACCTCCTTTCCATAGTCACCTGGGACACATGCCTAGAGACAATACCTCCACATGATTCTTCATACCTTATTGTTCTCCATTCCTTGTGCCACCCTGTTCCACATCTCACTTCTTAACCTATATACATAAGTAGTGAATGTATGTAGATGGTTCTTCATTCTGGAAATCAACTAGGTTTATGCCTTCTTGTCCTCCCTTCTCCTGTCTAAAGTCCTTTACTTGGGCCAACACTCTCAGCACTCACCCAGGTATCTCTTCTGTCCCAAATTAGTGGCATGCATGGAAAGTAGGGCACAACGCACGAGTACGTTGAAGCCAAGCCACTTCAACTGGCCTGCAGGACTTGGCCACTTCCCGCCAGCATTGTGAAGTTGGCACTATTACTATAGTGCTCGGCCCACGCATCATTGGCAGTACCGGTGCCTGACAGAAACAGGGCTAACATGCCAGAGCATTAATTCTTCTACCCAACCAAGCCTTTGTTGCAGATTTCTATTTTGTTTCATGAAATGGAATACCTTTGCACCAGCATGTATACAGTATAGTAGACTTCCTTGATACAGATTTCAGTCAAGCCCAATTTTAGCTCAAATTTTGTAGATTAATTTAAATTATATTACAGCTAAGAAGTGTCTTGAGAACATTTTTTGTAATTAAAAAATAGAAGATGAATAGCTTCCTTAATGTGAACACTCTATGTGTCAGGATTCGGTGATGCCGAGGAAGCTGGCAGGGATCAGCCAACTCCTGCAGGCTAGTAGTAGTGGCTTTGGCTCAACATACTCATGTGTTGTGCCCTACTCCCATGTGTGCCACCAATTTGGGACAGAAGAGGAACTCGGGAGAGTGCTGAGGATGTTGGCCTAAGTAGGGGACTTTAACAAGGAAGGGAAGGTAAAGGGGCCTAAGCCTAGTTGATACCCAGAATGAGGAAGTATGTACATGCATGTGCTACTTATATAGGTTAAGAAGTGAGATGTGGAATAAGGAATGTAGAACAATAAGGTATGCAGAGCATGTGGGGGTATTGTCCACAATGATCAAGAATAGAATGGAGGAATGTAAATGAGGATAGAACAATGAAAATAGAATAATAGGAATGTGGCCAAGAATAAGGACAATAGGGAGTGACCGACTATAAAACAATGGATTTATGGCCGAGGATAAAACAATGATCAAATGTCCTGAGGTAAAGCGGGCAGAGGGATAAGGAGTAGACAAGGTGGGATTAATGGATGATGAATGAGGAAGGAATGGATGAGGGATGGGAATGAGGAATGTGGATGGTGGATGTGCCGATCCAAGACTGAAGTATCAAGTGACTTATATGTGGCTTGGTTACTTGCATGTGGTCATAGACTGATAGCTCGGTTGGCAGTGCCAAGTTACTGGATACTCGGTACATGTACTTGACACTATGACAAAATCTCTTAGAAAATTTGAGCAATCACTGATTTAAGATTGTATGTTATCAAAATTGAAAGATTTTAGATGAAAATAAATTCCTCCTGAATGCAATTCTTCTCCCTCCCTTATGTGGCTTGGCTTAAATGTTGCTTATATATGATAGATTCTTTGTGAAAAACCCTGTATCACTGGAATGAGAATAGACCTTGGAAAATCAATTTGTATCAAGGAGGTATCCTGTAGCAAGGAAGTCTACTATACTGTATAGTTTCCATCTCCATTTTTCCACCATCTGCCACTAACTTGATGCTTGAACATTTTCATATCAGCTAGTGTGACAGCAATGTCATAACTTGGGGTATGGTGGTTTGATAATCCACTGCACAGTCAGAAAATGACATTCCAGCACTCAAATATTTCAGTTGAATACAAGGCAGCTGGCCCAAATCAACAGATAGCCTCAACCACATGTACAAGAATGTGTAGCTTTGGTTTCTTCAAGATTTGTGAGGGGTCGATTAGCAACCAAATATCCAGCAAATATGAAATTAAGACTTTCAGATCAATCTGTTATTTGATACAATGAGTGAGCATAGAAATTGACAGCTAAGTTAATGGATCCATACCAAATAAAGGCATGGCACCAAGCTCTCCGATAGCCTTCCACAAGTCAAGGAGTAAATCAGAGCAAAGACCATCATGGAGATGGAACACTCCAAGTTGTTGTAAATTCTTGAAATGCTTGCCAATAAGACTATTTTGTATTGCATAAGATCCTAAGCCCAAATGGGTGGTAATGACAGGCTATCAATGTACGATGACTGAAGTCAGACTGCAAAAAGATGATCCTGTTTCTTATCCCACACAGAATTTGTATCATGCCAGACATACTTATCCTGGCCAAGCAAATATGTGTGGAAAATTTCACATGGACAGTCCTTATTCACATGAAGGCTTAAAAAAAGGTCAGTGTCATAAAATCTTACATGGAATATGAATAGCACACACATTGGACTTTGAGGAGGAAATTATAATGGTCCCCAGGTCTTAATTGTTTATGGTATACTTTGGTTGAGTTAGCAATTAAAATAAAATGTTTTATAAGTTGAAACATATGAGATTTGGCACCCAGATTATTATAGCTGTGTGGTGGCTGTTAGACAAGAGTCAAAAATCTCATGTTGGATAGCTGCTGTAATCTCCACATTGATCACTTTGTGGGCAGCTCTAGTACATTTGTGATTGTTCAAGCATGAATCTCACATTTCAGGGTTACTGAGGTGTGCTTGTTTCAGTTCTGAAGCCTTTGCAAGCACTTTGTCAATCCAAAATTACATGATCTTGTTTTTATACCAGTCTTGGTTTGCATAACTTTAACTAAATCATACGTGCCAGAGCACATGACCCACAGCTGAGACTCGATGGCTTGAACAGCTTCCTAGACCTCACGTGGCACACTGGGCTAGAATAGCATTACAAGAGTTGTGAGAGACAAGAAATAAAAGAAACAAGCCAGAAATAAGGCTTCATAACCAGTATAACTCTCTTTTTGCTCATCAGTTCCACTAGCTATGCTGTGATGACAGAATAGATTCCCTTTCAGACCAATATGGGAACAAGTCTCTGATTGCTAAGGATTGTCAACCAGGAGAACATGAGGAATAATGTAAAATATGATTTCATCCATGAGAGAACAATCAAAAGCAGTGTGCTAATGATCAGGTCCTCTGATAATAATAAAAGATTAATTTGATTCACTAAAGAAAACTTCTGACCACACTCACATGTCTTTGGCCATGGCATGAAGTTGCTCAGAAGATGAGGCATGTAATGATGTTGAATTGAAGTGTATGAAGTATTCTTGCTGCAGTTTTTGATGTGACAGACTCACATTAGCTAGATATACATTTGTGTGAGGGTTATATTGCTTGCTGCGATTGCCTGAAATATCATCACTCCAAGACATAAGTCAAATTGTGAATGTGGGGTGGCCATTTGCAATTTTATAGACTCAATGTGCCTCACTTGTTGCCCATGCAGGGGATGAATCTGAACAGCAATAATATCAATAATAACAAGAATGAAAAGAACTTGTTAGATTCAATCACAAGATAATTGATTTTGTATCCCTCTTGTACCAATTCTAGCAGGTTTTTCAATAGATTGGCTGCCTCAATACAGATAATATCATCATATCAATTATAAATAGCCCAGACTGCATTAAAATACAATTAAGAACTGAATTTTAACAATTGAGGATTTCACATACCACATCATAGTAACTCATACTGTAACACTCGACCATTTCAACCCCACCTATTTTCCCATACCTCATTGGAATGACAAACTGTCCATCCTTTAGCTGGGCAAGTTCTTTGATGTCAAAGTGGCGATGAGAAGCAGCTTCCCAGTTTGCCCACATTGGTGAAAGATCATCAATGTCTGAGTTGTCAATCCACTTGCCAGCCTGCCAAAATTCAGACATATGTTTTCTTGAAAGGTTAGGATAGACTTTAAGGAACTTTCAGACCAGAGGATTTGCAAAGTCCTGCTTAAGAAAACTCAAAATCAATATTGTTTTATACAGGAATAGACTTACAAGCTTGAACAGATTTGCCAGACTATTTGAAATAAAACTCATTTCCAAGACATGATGTGTGACAATCAGTCTTGATATTGATATCTTTTGTTAACTCAGCCTGCTTTTTCCAAAGTGCTGAAAATGGTGGCACATGTTTTGCACCATACTCATTGAGCACCCAGATGAAAGCTTTCATGTGATCATCAGACAGTCACAAGCGAGGCAGGTTATCAAGCAAATCAAGCATAAACCTCTACCAACAGCATGATATTAGTAAATTGAAACTCTAATTAATGTCACCCACCACTTTTGATCCATGTGGGTACCATTGTTCATCAGTATCCTTATCCATCGATGTTTTGTTTGCCTCATCAATATCATTCTCATCCTCCAAACCTGAAACCAAATGAGCTATGGGCATTAATAAATACCACAACTGCCCAATTCAAATCTAGTGAAGTCTTACCTATTGTGTGTAATTATGCCACAATGTCTGCAAAAGTTGGATCTCCCATACCTGCATCATCTATGCCAATTACAGAGTAGGACTCTGTACCAAGGATTGTATGACCATAACCTTATAAATCATCCATCTGTTGCTATAGCCGATCTCGAATACAATCAATTGGCTCATCTCCAGCTGAATGATGATCTGCTTGCCATTGAAGTCAAAATACACATTTTCATCATTGTCAACTATAGTATCATCAAAACAGTTGCCAGAATATGGCAAGTCTTCTGGCTCACTGTCTGAGTCATTGAATCAAGTTGCCAATGATAGGTGTGCAGGTATGTCATGGTGTGTATCTGCTTGACCAGTCAAAGTTGTGGCTACCTGACTCTCAGATGGGTCTTGAGCACTTTTTATCAGAGCTTCAATGGTATCTTTATGCTTTTTTCAGTGAGATGCACCCGTTTACTGTTACCTTGGATGATCACTGGACATCATAACAAACTTGAGCAAGGCAGGCATTTCATGCGACTGTTCCCAAGATCCTCAAACAAATCTAAGATTATTTATTTACTTTTGTTTTAAATATTATCAGACTCACCATCAGTTTCTTGCTTTTTCCATGTACAAGGCATAACTGGGTCCGATCCACACAACTCAGTTTTTAGGCTCAGCTCTGATCACATGACACAACAATGTTCAAACATTTTTCTTCTACCTGCCACCACCACTGTTATTCATTGCTGGATTTTCAGTTCCATCCACTTCAGAAATGCCCCTCCTTGACTTTAGTGATATACCATCAAGTGACCCACCCGAGCCTGAAATAGACCCATTTGTGTGTGGCTCTCCCTCATCCACTTCACAGTCATGCTCAACAACCTGGTCAAATTCACCTTTGGCAAATGGGTCTATACCTCCTTGGCTCTCTGGACATAAATGAGGCTCTGCTTCACAAGATCTTTCCTAATATGCAACCAATATAGGGAGGAGAGTAAGACTAAAGGTAGCTGACAATCAGAAACTTGCAAGTTTGGCACAGGTATAAGCTATTACTTTTCACAGATGTGTCAAATGCCTGACATTCATCTAGCTTACTAATGGGGAGTGTACCATC
This sequence comes from Chroogomphus rutilus, assembly GCA_003314275.1. Classification (NCBI taxonomy): domain Eukaryota; kingdom Fungi; phylum Basidiomycota; class Agaricomycetes; order Boletales; family Gomphidiaceae; genus Chroogomphus; species Chroogomphus rutilus. The sequence goes on from QLPI01008708.1 coordinate 17,451, forward strand.
TATCTTGCAGCAAAATTATTCAAGATCCAAGAGCATCTGAACATGCTGCAGCCAGCTGAAGCTATGTATGTGTCAGGCACCGGTACTGCTGACGATGTGTGGGCCGAGCGCTATTGCAATAGTGCCGACTTCACAATGCTGGCGGGAAGCGGCCATGTCCTGCAGGCCCGTTGTAGTGGCTTAGCTTCAATGTACTTGTGCGTTGCGCCCTACTTTCTGTGCATGCCACTGATTTGGGACAGAAGAGATACCCAGGAGAGTGCCGAGAGTGTTGGCCTGAGTAAAGGACTTTAGACAGGAGAAGGGAGGACAAGAAGGCGTAAACCTAGTTGATTTCCAGAATGAAGAACCATCTACATACATTCACTACTTATATAGGTTAAGAAGTGAGATGTGGAACAGGGTGGCACAAGGAATGGAGAACAATAAGGTATGAAGAATCATGTGGAGGTATTGTCCACAATGATCAAGAATAGAACAAGGAATATGGACGAGAATAGAACAATGAAAACAAGATAATAGAAATGTGGCCAAGAATAGAATAATAGAGGGTGACCGAATATAAAACAATAGGGTCATGGCCGAGGATAAAACAATAAGGAAATGTCCCGAGATGGAATGGGACAAGAATACAGGATAGACAGGGTGGGATTAATGGATAATGAGTGAAGGACGAGTGGATGATGAATGTGCCGAGCCAAGACCGACATACCAAGTGACTTGTATGCGGTTTGGTCACTTGCATGTGGAAATAGACTGATTGTCCGGTTGGCACTGCCAAATTACCGATACCCAGTATGTGTACTTGACAGTATGTGATCCCAAAATCATTGATTGTATGTCCATTTTAGCCTACATTTGCATTTGCTAAGCTGACCATGAAAAGCACCACATTGACCGATATACTTTTAGCTTTCTGCTCAGCCCAACATTACATGCTTATGTTGCCAAAGGCCTGGTAACACATTTAGTTATGGTCAGTCAATTTTTATTTTTAAGTTGTTCACCTTCTTATTACTTGAGCATTATGCAATAGACCATGCTTGAGAGGAATCCAAACTCAGGTTGGCAGGTTGATGCAGAAACTTCAAAGGCTAAAATAAATGCAATCAAAAATCATGTACAAACCAAACTGACAGAGCATTGTAATCAGATCAAGGAAGTGGTATGTGTATTCTAATTACACTACTTCACATTTGATCAATGTACTTAACAGCTACTCACTTCTCTGGGGAAGCCAGCAGTGGGTGAGACAGAGAAAACT
>QLPI01008715.1:0-10308 GCA_003314275.1 Chroogomphus rutilus
GTGGACGAAAATTACGTATCCAGTGTCGATGAGGAGTCATATGAGATGTAGCACCGGTGTCTTCAATCCAATCAAACTCAGCATTGAGCTGAAGCAGTGTGGAAGAGAGTGCAAAGGCATAAAATGATGCAGCACTTGGATTTCCATCAAATTCGACATCAGGGGTCGAAATTGGAGCAGATAAGGTAGTATTGGTGTGCACAATGATGTTAGATGGTGCAGAATGCTTCTGAGCACGATTTTGACGCTGAAAATTCGAGTTTGCATGTAGAAAATGATAACAGATATCCTGGGAATGTCCCTCGTGTGTGCACAGTGCACAAAACTTTGTTTGAGGTGCAATAGAGGTAGTAGATGAAGCAGGGAGCTGTATAGGTGCAGGAGCAATGGTAAAAGGCTCCTGGAGGTGTACAAACTCGAGTTTTGACCACATCCTGACTGGATCCTCAGCAATACCCTCAAAATGAACCCTCTGATCAAGCTGAACCCCTAAGAAGATGAATCCAGCTGCCATAGATGCATCCTCATCCCAAATGGCTGCCTTGACAGCATCAACAGGCCTGACCCTCTTCCAAATGACAATCTGCCACACTCTCTTGCTCTGCAACACAGCCCTCATCTCTCCTCTCCGCTGGGAATAGTTGGTGTTGTTGAGGAGGGTGATATGAAAGCAGGAGGGCTGACAGGAGAAAAGAGCAGGATGACACCTGGACATGATAAGAGATTTGTGAAGGCAAATGTCGACGGATAAGGCTGAAGATTGGACAGGAGGTGGATGGAACCTGTATGAAGGTGTGTGCGAAAATTTAGGAGGATTGGACAAGTGTGTGTTGCAGTGTGGGACGATTAAGATACGGGGCCCATAACCTGTTGACAGGGAAGGTCTAGAGACTCTTAACTGTCACACACAGAGAGCAACAATGGCCTTTGGGGCTTGTCAATATGGATGCTAAAGACATGTATATAACAGAGTAACTACTAACCTTTGGGGCTTGTCAATATGGATGCTAAAGACAAGACCCAAAGGTGTGCAATGGTGCGTTGTTATGGGCGCTTATTTTAAGCGCCAGAGCACACAAATGCAGGAATGAAAAGCACACAAGAGAAACACAAAGGTGCAAGAATAAAACACAATGCAGGGGAATAAAATCATACCCCAACATAGCCACCCCAAATAGTCTGCAGGACTTGACCGACTCATCGGCTTTACCAAGTCATAACAGTATATTTAGAGTGACACTGCTTTCCATGCCACATTAGTTCTTATGATTATGCCCCCATGTGCTAGATCAACAGCCTGCATGGATGACAATTGGCTCACCCCTACAGTAAATCAACGAAGGGAGCACGAAGCCTCCAGCACCCCACCCCTTCTCATTGATTACACCTCACCAGCAGTTGAACTACGGTGCCTTGCCTCCCCCTTCAAGCAAGAACTATGTATCAAAGAGGTAGTCGATGATGACATCGAATATGCAGACTATGACAATGATGATCAAGAACCCCATCCAGCAGAGGATGAATCCAGTTCGGTACACTATGATGCAGATGCCAAAACCAAGGAACAGCCTCAGCACCATCGGCAGGCAAACATGCCTGACCCTCCTCACACTCTGGTAGCCATGCCCCCTCAACCTGTGGTTGCACCCCATCAACCTGTGGCTACACCTGCACAACCTGCAGCCACACCCCCTCTACCTACAGCTGTACTGCCGCAGGCCAGGCAAGCTCCCTAAGCCAGACCAGCCCCATAGGCCAGGCAGGCTCTGAACCAGGCCACCTCCTAGGGCCAGGGCCCCCATAAACCTAGCCAACAATGATGACCTTTTGAATGCAATTCTCGAACTCGGCAGAACCATCTGGAATCACCAACAAGATGGTCAAGCTGCCAGAATTGGAGAACCAGAACCCTTCCATGGGACCGACCCAAAGAAGTTAAAGGGTTTCATCTTCCTTTCCACACCCGGCCTAACTGTTGGCAGGGAAGGTCTAGAGACTTTTAACTGTCACACACAGAGAGCTACAATGGCCTTTGGGGCTTGTCAATATAGATGCTAAAGACATGTATATAACAAAATAACTACTAATCTTTGGGATTGTCAATATGGATGCTAAAAGACAAGACCCAAAGGTGCGCAATGGTGTATCGTTATGGGCGCTTATTTTAAGCGCCAGAGAACGCAAATGCAAAAGTGAAAAGCACAAAAGAGAAACAAAGATGTAAGTGCAAAACACAAATGCAGGGGAATAAAATCATGACCTAACACTAACTTGTTCCCCGAGGATAGGCAAAAAGTCAACTACATGGTCTCCTACCTGAAAGGAATGGCTCTGGAATGTTTTGAGCCCTACCTGACAGGTAACCCCAATAGGGAACCCTGCTGGACTAGCAATTTGGAGCTTTTTATCGATAAGTTACAGATCAATTTTGACTCTTGGGATAAAAGAGCCGATACCAAGATGGCTCTCGAAAAGCTAACTCTGCAGGACAAACACAAAGCCCACTAGGTTTTTTATGGAATTTTACAGGCTCGCGGCTTTTGTCAACTACAACAACAATGCTCTCCTCCACAAGGCATATATGGCACTGCCAAAGTGCATCAAGATGGCCTCATCCATTTCGACAAACCCCATACACTCGACAAACTTCGAAATTGTGTTCAAAGGATAAACATGAGGTATTGGGAATGAAGGGCTGAACAGTCTGCAGAGGGCAGTAATGAGCTGAAGAAAGATATGAAATTGGACAAGCCTGGCAACAGATCCACCTCGGACAACCACCAGCAAAATAACAGCCACAATTAGGGAACGGCACGGGTCACCCACGGGTCAAATGTGGGTGACCCGCACCCGACCCATGGGAAACCCGAACCCATCAACCCATGGGTTTTTTCCCATGGGTCAACGGGTGTCGGGTGCGCGCCGCACCTGCACGCGTGCGGCACGTATGGCGCGTACGATGCATACGACGCATGCGGCGCGTATGGCGCGTACCACGCGTACCACGTGTGCGGCGCGTACGACGCGTACCGCGTGTGCGGCGCGTATGACGCGTACCGCGCGTTCGTGGTGTCGCGTGCGCTTACGGCCCTTTCATCGCATTTGTGTCGGCGCGTGTGTGTACGCGTAAGTTGCGTTCGTGTCGGAGTTGACGCCCCGGGTTGGGCCTGGGTCAAGGGTGCTCGTGGCTTGACCCGCACCCACACCCAAGGACACCCGACCCGGTGACCCATGCGGGTTGGCCTGACCCGTGCATTTCCCTAGCCACAATAACAGCAGCAAGGACACATCTAAGAACAAGGATGGGAAAACACCTCATCCCAATCCACCTGAGTACACTAAGACCCTCGGCAAAGATGGCAAGCTTCTCCTGACCAAACGACCAAGACACATAGACAACAACCTATATCTCCTCTGTGCTGCCAGTAATCACAAAGTTGCCAAATGCCCCAAGGCAACCAAAGCCCACATGACTACCACTCCTGACTCTGCCTCACAGGCAGCTGATACCTCAGACGTCAATTCTGAGGACTCAGCAACAGTGACCGAAGACTAGTCTGCCATCCGTTAACCTCTAAGCACACTGAGAGTTGCATTGACTTGGCAGATGCTAGTAGTGAGGTTTAGATCAATGCTTCTATGTCCCTGTATTTTCCTTTAATTTTCAGTCATCTGATTGGGTGCCAAATATTCTCAGCAACCCACCTTGCATGCTTGATCATATCAGCATCCATCCATAGTTACCCCTTTATTTTATTCTCCTTTAGAATTTCTGATTCAGTACTGCTAAATTTGGTCATCTGTTATGGCCCATGCCACCAAATAAACCCATATTAAACTCCACAACCACCTGCACCATTTCTGACCACTCAAAGTCTGAATAACCGCTTTCCGATATTCCAATGCCTCAATCCGAGGTTCCGCCTTTCCAAACCTCTGAAGATTCCAAAGTCAAGGTTCTGTTCCTTTGATAGACAACGCGCAGGATCATCACGTACCTCACTCCCTTGTTCTTCGTTTTATATTGCCCCTTGTACTCTCTTCCCCCCCTTGTCTTTACTCGGCAAAAGATAGTACAAGACTAGATACATGTATATAAGTCACCAGTCGACTGGACTATTCGCCAGTACAAATATCGACTTAATTCTGCATCGTAATTTCCAATTCAGTTCCGGTAAACTTTCCAACTTTCCGAAATTAGGGACAGACGATCAAGGAGGGCACAACACATAAGTTGAAGCCAAGTCCCTGTGACCTCGAACCACTCGTACCACTCTATACCGTGAACAGTCCTAAGACCCCCAGTGCTTCCCGTCTTTCCGTCCCCATTCCGATTCTGATCCCAAACCTGTGACCTCTAGTTCCTCTGTCTCCGGAGTATGAACCCCCCTTCGGAAATCATTCGGAACCCTCTGGAAACCCTTCCGGAAGCTTCTAGCTAAGTACCGCGGATTTAACATCATCACTGAATATATAGACATGTCTACTAGATCTTCCATCCATAAAATCTCAGTCCATCTATCCATCTGTCACATTACTAGATCCGTTGGTTAGCAATATTTGGTCACAACTTGCTCACCCACTATAATCTGTAGATTAACAGGGTATTGGGCAGTATTATGTTCCATCATGCCATTAACGCCTTTAGGTATATCCCGATGGCCTCAGTCTAGTTGGCACTTGCCACTGCTCCAACAGCCTCACCCAGGATCCTGTTCTGTTGCTGGAAGCCCTATCATTAGCCCTAGTCAATGCAACTGCCTTGTGTATGCTTGTATACCTGAATGGCTGACAAGCTTCTTAGCTGGGACCTCTCGGTCAGCGGTGCCATTTGGTACATTGGGCCAAGGTCTTTTCCATCCATCCCTATCTGTTCTTATTTCATCTGTTTCAAATATTTGCATCATATGCTCTCACCACTCTTTTTCTGTTCTTCTCAGCTAGAAGCCAACACCTTTAGTAGACGATGGGATGTCTACCTAAAAAGAGGGGTGGCAACTAGCTAGAAACCTTTCAACTATGGAATTCCCCCTCCTGAAGACTCTGCGCTGGTCTTCACCTAACAAGGCCATGGCATGACCTATGTATTCAATCCCTTCTACCATCCAAAGAAGCACCCTTGTCATTCTTGCCTGCCTCTGCAGGATATCCTCCCAGATCTCGGCAGGATGCCGAGATCCCGACTCTTCTGGCTATGGGACATCCACAGTCATCGATCAACCGCTTGGTCTCAGAGCTAGGGAATGCCACGGGTCACCCACGGGTCAAATGTGGATGACCCACACCCGATCCATGGGAATCCCAAACCCGTCAACCCATGGGTTTTTTCCCATGGGTTGATGGGTGTCGGGTGTGCACTGCACCTACACCCACCATACGCAGGCACAACATATGACACAAATGTGCTGTACACGGGCGCAACATATGACATGAATGCACCGCATGCGTGCATGTCATACATATGAGTGTAAGGTGTTGGTGTCAGTGCACGCGCATATGCTGCGTTGGTGTTGGCGCATGCACATATGGTACGTTGGGCACATTGGTGTCGGTGCATGTGCATACGGCAGGTTCGTGTCATATGCGTACATGTATGGCAGGTTCGTGTCATATGCATGTGCGTATGGCAGGTTCGTGTCATACACATGCGCGTACAGTGCAGTTGTAACGTACGTGTGCACATGTGGCATGTGCAGTGCAGTTGTGTCGTACATGTGCACATGTGGTGTGTGCGTGTCATATGCACATACATAGTTGAGGTGGCGGGTTGGGCCAGGTCATGGGTGCTCTCAGCTTGACCCACACCCAAACCCAAGGGCACCCGACCTGGTGACCCGTGTGGGTTACCCTAACCCATGCTATTCCCTACTCAGAGCCATCTTCTGCTTGCTCAGCCGCATTGTGGTGGCCCTCCTTGTCCTCTTCATTGGTCATTCTTCCTCTTCTTCCATTTCCTCCCCTCTACTTTGCTCCTCCTCACTCTCTCTCTCTGACTCTACCTCTTCTCAACTTTTCACCTTATGCTGCCAAGGCACCACCAGACTGCACTTTACATGGTGTCTGTTGCATTGCCCACATGCCGCCCCTACATTCCTTACTAAACAACTCTCCCTGCATTCCTTGCAATGATCATAATGAGGACAGAGGGAGGGCAACCATTCTTGGGTCAGCTTCTTTGTGGGCTAATAGAAAAAATCAGCCAAAAGAAAAAAATAATAATAAACATCCCCACACACCTTGTCCCCCTTCAGCCTTCCTCTCACACTTGGCCTTTTACTGGGCCCTGCTTCCACACTCCTACCCCTTTTGTGGAGCAAACCCTTTGGTCTTCCTGAACCTCTGGAAGCCTCCACGGTACCAGCACCATCGTTTTCGGGAGCCTTATCCTCCTCCCCTGCATCCTGAGGAGGTCCCATCTCATTTGCATCCTTGGGACCCCAGTTTTCTGCCTGTTTTGCCAACTCCTCCTGCTCCTTCTTGACTGCTTCAGCAGTAGCATCGGCAATCTGTTTTTCTCCCACAGCCTTGATAGCTGTCTCTGCATCGGCCATTTTCTTATCGGCCTCTGCCTTTTCCACTGCTAGCTTAGCAGCTGCCTTTGCTACAGCCTCCTCCTCCCTTTTCTTGGCCTTGGCCTTGGCAATTCAGGTGGTCTCAGCCTCCCGCTTCTGCTGTCTCTCCAACCTCTTCCTCTCCATCTCAGCTCTTGTTGCATTGTCCTCATCCATCTCATACCCATTTTGTTTGGTGGATATTGATGAGATGCGCATGCTAATGGAAGCAGAATCACGTTTAGGTACCAGACCTCAAACTTTTGCATGACATCACATTTAGGCATCCTGAACCTTATATTCAATCTCCGCTTACCAGCTTCATGGGTTTAGCTGCTAAGGGGGGGATACTGTCAAGTATATGTACCGAGTACCCATTAACATGGCAATACCAACCGACTGACCCCTACCCACTTACCAGTGACAAGTCTTCCATCACCAGTTCATGGCCCTGGCTCAGTACATTTGGTACATTTGGTACATCACATGGTTCACCACTCTTATCCCACACCCTCCATCTATCACCATCCGCTCATTACCCATCCCTTCCCTCACCCATTTCCTCTAGGAAAAATTATTATTCCTCTATTATCCAGTTACGGCCCTATTGTTTTATCTTTGGCCATTTTTTCATTGTTCTATTCTCATCCACCCTCTTATTATTCTATTTTCAGCCATATTTCATTATTCTATTCTCGCTTACATTTCCTATTCTATTCCTGATCACTGTGGACAATACCTCCACATGATTCTTCATACCTTATTGTTCTCCATTCCTTATGCTGCCCTTTTCCACATCTTGCTTCTTAACCTATATAAGTAGTAGATGTATGTAGATAGTCCTCACTCTGAATATCAACTTGGTTCGCATCCCCCTGTCCACCTTTTTCCTGTCCGAAGTCCTTCACTTGGGTCGACACCCTCTACATCTTCCCAGGTCTCTCTCCTGTCCAAATCAGTGGCTTGCACAGAACAGCAGGGTGCAACGCACGAGCATGTTGAAGCCTAGCCACCCCAAATGGTCTGCAGGAATTGACCGACTTGTCAGCTTTACCGAGTCATAATAGACATGCATACCACCTAGTACGTATCCAAGAACGCAATGAATGGAAAACTGCCTTCCGCACATGCTATGGATCTTTTGAGTGGAGTGTGATGCCCTTTGGAATCACACACTCCCTAGCTGCCTTCTAGCGATTCATGAATGGTGTCTTCTCCAACCTTCTAGATCTGTCCATACTAGTGTACCTAGATGACATCCTGATCTACTCCAACAACCTAGAGGAACATAGAAACCACGTCAAAGAAGTCCTCTGACACCTCCAAATGAACCACCTATATGCCCGAGCAGATAAATGCTCCTTCTACACTGATACCATGGAGTACCTTGGATACATCCTGTCCCCCAATGGCCTAACCATGGCAGATGACAAAGTCAAAGTCATTCAGGAATGGCCTGAACCCCAAAAGATTAAAGACATTCAGTCTTTCCTCGGCTTTGCAAACTTCTATTAATGCTTCATCTTCAACTACTCCAACATCACAATTCCACTAACCCGTCTCACATGAAAAGACACTCCATGGAACTTTAGTGAGAATTGCAGAACATCCTTCAAGACACTCAAAAAGGCATTTACTATGGCCCTGGTCCTCACACGGTGGATCCCTGGATCCCAACTCATCATTGAGACTGATGCCTCCGACTATGCCCTGGCTGTAATCCTGTCCACCATATCACTGACGGACAATGACATCCACCCAATTGCCTTCCACTCTCAAACCTTTACCCCCTCAGAACTGAACTACTACGTACACAACAAGGAACTACTAGCCATCTTCAAAGCATTCAAAACCTGGAGACACTATCTAGAAGGTTTAGCAGATCCAATTAATGTCATCACCGACCACAAGAATTTGGAATATTTCTCTATGACCAAGCTACTTACCCGTTGGCAGGTCTGATGGTCCGAATACCTCTCCCAGTTCAACATGGTAATTTGCTTCTGACTGGGTCACCTCAGTACTAAACCCAACACACTCACTAGATGATAGGATGTCTATCCTAAAGAAGGGGGAAGTGACTATGCCAAGATTAATCCACACAATCTCTGACCAGTCTTTACAATGGAATAACTCATATCATCACTCCGAGCCACCTCTCTATATACTCCAGTCATGTGAGCTGTGATGATTATAGACGTAGAACAACTCCATAAGGACATCTGAGCCTCACTCTGAGAGGACCCCACAGCCTCATCCCAAATGGACAACCCTACTGATTAATGGACCACCACCGAGAATGGACTACTCCTCCTCGATAAAAGAATCTATGTCCCTGATCATGGAAACCTATGGCTCTAAGTCTTATAAGACAAGCATAATCACCCAATCTCTGGACACTTTAGCCAGAATCGGACATTGAAACTCATACAAAGAGACTATGTCTGGCCTGAACTCTGAGATTCTGTTAAGTCCTGTGTCAAATCTTGTACAACATGCATGAGGTCCAAACCACAGAGACACTGCCCCTACAGACTACTCAAACAACTACCGATCCCCGAACGACCATGGAACTCTATCTCTATAGACTTCATAGAAAAGCTACCCACTTTGGATGGCTACGACACTATCCTCGTGATCATAGACTGCCTAACGAACTAGTCCCTCTTCATCCCCACCATCGACACAATCACTGCCCTAACCCTTGCCAAACTCTTTGTTCTATATGTATTCTCAAAACACAGGGTACCATCACACGTCACCTCAGACTGAGGATCTGAGTTCATCTCCTCGTTCTTCTGTTCCCTTGGCAAAGCCCTGGACATGAAGCTTCACTTCACCTTGGAATATCATCCTGAAAGGGATGGACAAACTGAACACATGAACCAAACCCTCAAACAATACCTCTGAGTGTATTGCAACTACCAGCAAAACAATTGGTCAGAATTACTACCCATTGCCAAATTTGCATATAACAATGCCCCAAATGCAACAATGGGAATCTCTCCCTTCTATGCTAATAAGAGTTATCATCCAAACATCACCTTTCACCCCAAACGTGACCTTGCCTCCTCTTAGGCATACAACTTCATAGTCGACTTGGACAACCTGTCCAAAAGACCATATCCAAAGCTCAGACCCGATACTCAGCATTCGCAGATCAATGTCAAGCAGTTCCCCCAGATTTCAAAATTGGAGACAAAGTCTTTGTTAAGTCCAAGAACATCCAAACTATGAGACCTTCTAAAAAGCTAGTAGAGAAGTTTCTAGGTCCCTTTGAAATTATTGCACAAGTAGGAACCATCTCCTTCACCCTGCGACTCCCCAACAGCATGAGAACCATCCACCCCATCTTCTACATCTCCATGCTTGAACCATCAACTCCAAACACCTTCCCCAAATATATACTCCCACCCCAACCCTCAGTCATCATTGATGGAGGACCAAATATGAGATCTCTAAGATCCTTGACTCGAAGATTGATGGAAAGAGATGCAGGTGCCCTCTCCAGTACTTAGTCCGATGGTCCAGATATGAAGGCACCGAAGATGAAAAGTCCTGGCTACCAGCCAATGAACTTGACCATGCCTCTGAAGTAGTCTCTGACTTCTACTGAGCTTACCCTGACAAACCAGGCCCTTTGGTGATGTCCTAGACCTCCTCACCTTGGACCTGCACAGTTCACCTTGGGTTTGACTTAGGCACTCACTCAACTTAGAATCAAAATATATATATATATATATAAATCCATCTATCT
>QLPI01008731.1:0-10093 GCA_003314275.1 Chroogomphus rutilus
TCGGTCGGGAGCGGACTCGGGGACGGTGTCTCGGTCGGACACGGAAACGCGGTGTCTCGGACAGGCGTGACGGGGACGGGATCCACGGAAACAGTCTTTCGTCCTTTCGGTCGGAGGTCTCGGAAGCGGGTGATTGTGGGGGTTAGTGTGGGTTTGTTGAGGGCATGGGCTATAACATCAGGCATGCAAGTTGGGTTGCTGAGAATATTTGGCACCCAATCAGATGACAGAAAGAATTAAAGGAAAAATAAGGAGACATAGAAGCATTGATCTAAACCTCACTACTAGCATCTGCCAAGTCAATGCAACTCTCAGTATGCTTAGAGGCTAACAGATGGCAGGCTAGTCTTTGGTCACCATTGCTGATTCCTCAGCATTTCCATCTGAGGCATCAGCTGCCTGTGAGACAGAGTTGGGAGTGGTAGTCATGTGGGCTTTGGTTGCTTTGGGGCATTCAGCGACTTTGTAATTACTGGCAGCACAGAGGAGACACAGGTTGTTATCCATGCATCTTTGTTCAGTTGGGAGGAGCTTGCCGTCCTTGCTGAGGGTCTCAGTGTACTTGGGTAGGTTGGGCTGAGGAGTTTTACCATCCTTGCTCTTAGACATGTCTCTGCTACTGCAGTTATCATTGCTGTTATTTTGCTGGTGATTGTCTGAAGTAGATCTGTTACCAGGCTTGTCTGATTTCATGTCTTTTTTTGGCTCATTACTACCCTCCGCAGACTGCTCAGCCCTTTGTTCCCAATTCCTCATGTTGTTGGGGTATGATTTTATTCCCCTGCATTTGTGTTTTGTTCTTGCACTTGTGTTTCTCTTTTGCACTTTTCACTTTTGCATTTGCGTTCTCTGGCGCTTAAAATAAGTGCACATAATGATGCACTTTTTCACACCTTTGGGTCTTTTCTTTAGCATCCATATTGACAAGCCCCAAAGGCCATTGTTGCTCTCTGTGTGTGACAGTTAAGAGTCTCTAGACCTTCCCTGCAAATACATGTTGATCCTTTGAACACGATTTTGAAGTTTGTCAAGGATATGGGGTTTGTTAAAGTGGATGAGGCCATCTTTGATGCATTTTGGTAGTGCCATGTATGCCTTGTGGAGGAGAGCTTTGTTGTTGTAATCGACAAAAGCTATGAGCCTGTAAAATTCCACAAAAAGCTTAGTGGCTTTGTGGTTTTCCTGCAAAGTTAGCTTTTAGAGAGCTATCTCAGCATTGGCTCTTTTGTCCTAAGAGCCAAAATTGATATGTAACTCATTGATAAAAAGCTCCAAATTGCTGGTCCAGTGAGGTTCCGTATTGGGGTTACCTGTCAGGTAAGGCTTGAAACATTCCAGAGCCATTCCTTTCAGGTAAGAGACCATGGAGTTGACTTTTTGCCTATCATTGGGGAACAAGTTAGGCTAGGTGCAGAAGTTCATTCTATAAAGGAAGATGAAACCCTTTAACTTCTTTGGGTCGGTCCCATCGAAGGGTTCTGGTTCTTGAATCCTGGCAGCTTGACTGTCCTGTTAGTGATTCCAGGCAGTTCTGCTGAGTTCAAGAATGTTATTTAAAAGGTCATTATTATTGGCCAGGTTTATAGGGGCCCTGGCCCTAGGAGGTGGCCTGCCTGCAGAGCCTGCCTGGCTTATGGGGCTTGTCTGGCTCAGGGAGTTTGCCTGGCTTGCAGTGGTACAGCCACAGACTGAGGTGGTATAGCCGCGGGTTGTGAAGGTGCAGCCATGGGTTAATGGGATGCAACCACAGGTTGGGGGGGCGCGGCTACTGGAGTGTGAGAAGGTTCAGGCATGTTTTCCTGCTGGTGGTGCTGAGGCTGTTCCTTGGTTTTGGCATCTGAATCATAGTGTACCAAGCTGGTTTCATCCTCTGATGGATGGTATCCTTGATCATCATTATCCTAGTCTGTGTATTCAATGTCATCATTGACTACCTCTTCCATGTGTGGCTCTTGCTTGGCGCCATAGTTCAATTGCTGGCAAGGTATAACCAATAAGAAGTGGTGGGGTGCCATATGCTTCATGCTCCCTTCGTTGATTTACTGTGGGGGTGAGCAGATTGTCTTCCATGCAGGCTATTAATCTATTATGTGGGGGCATAATCGTAAGAACTGACATGGCACGGAAAGCAGTGTCACTCTGAATATACTGTTAAGTCTCAGTAATGCCGATAGTGTGGATGGGAGTTGGTCAAGTCCTGCAGACCAAGTGGGGTGGCTAGGCTTCAACATGCTTGTGCGTTGTGCCCTGCTGTTCTGTGTATACCACTGATTTGGACAAAAGAGAGACCTGGAAGGATGCCAAGAGTATTGGTCCAAGTAAAGGACTTTAGACAGGAGAAGGGCAGACAAGGGGATGCAAACCAAGATGATATTCAGAGTGAGGAACTATCTACATACATCCAATACTTGTATAGGTTAAGAAGCAAGATGTGGAATAGGGTGGCATAAAGAATGGAGAACTGTCAGGGGACTACCGGTTTATTCCTCTTTTCCTTCCTTTTATTCCTTTTATCTCCTCATTTCTCTTATCCCTTTGCTTATATTACTTCTTTAATCATTTCTCTATCTTCCCTTTTCATATGTTTGCTGTAATCCCTCCCCCTTAATCTCCTATTGTCTTCTTTGCTAGCTGTGACAGGTTTGTTATATCATAGTCGCTGTAGCTATATAGTTGCTGCTTAGGTAAGGGGGTCCTTTGGTTGTTCTCTTTTAGACCTCCCTGCCAGATAAGCAGCTTGCATGTATTTAGCTACATTGCCTTTTATATACTTACTTTTGGACCTCCCTGCCAGTGTCTGGTAGTGCCTGTGGGTAAACTTAGGGTTCGAGTCCCTGGGTTAGGCCCTGGGTAGGTCACAGGGCTGGGTGGTGTCCCGCTGTCGGTCTCCCAACAGGTACTGGAATCAGTACCCGAGTAGGTTGCCCTTACAAGAACAATAAGGTATGGAGAATCATGTGGAGGTATTGTCCACAGTGATCAAGAATGAAATAGGAAATGTAAGCGAGAATAGAATAATGAGAGAGTGGATCAGAATAGAATAATAGAAAAATGGCCAAAGATAAAACAATAGGGCCATGACCTAATAATAAATGAATAACAATTGTTCCTAGGGGAAACAGATAAGGGAAGGGATGGATAATGAGGGAATAGTGATGGATGGAGGGTTTGGACAAGATTGGTGAACCAGATGATGTACCGAATGTACCGAATGTACTGAATGTACCAAGCCAGGGCTGTGAACCAGTTATGGAAGACTTGTCACTGGTGTGTGGATAAGGGTCAGTCGGTCGGTATTACTGAGTTACTGGATACTCAGTACATGTACTTGACACTTCTCTTTTCCCATCTGAAATCCCTTACTTAGGCTGACACTCTCAGTACTCTCCTGAGTATCTCATCTGTTCTAAATCAGTGGCACATGTAGAAAGTAGGATGTAATGCACGAGTATGTTGAAGCCAAGCGACTCTGATCGGTCTGCAGGACTTGGCTGATTCCTGCCAGCATCATGAAGTTGGCATTATTGCAATAGTGCTTTGCCCATTCATCATTGGCAGTCTCAGTGCCTGATACAAGAAATCTGAACTGCCCCCAGGCCAGGTGGTCACTTGAATTGGCAGGCTATGATTTATCCTGAAGCATCGACCAGGTCAACTCAACAAGAAAGCTGACCTCCTTTCAAGATGGGAAGACAATAAACTGGGAGTAGAAGGAGACAATACTGGAGTTACAGTATTGAAGCAAGAGTTCTTTGAAGCAATAAAGGGAGAGCTTAGAGGAGAGGAGGAAGACCTGATGAAAAGAATCAGAAAGGCAAAGAACATAGAGAGCAAAGTGAGAGAGAGGGTAGAGAGTGGAGAGAAGGATTGGAAGGAAGAAGAGGGGATCATATTGTGGGAAGGAAGGATATACATACCAAAGAACAGGAATCTTTGGGAGGAAATCATTTATCTACACCATGACCCACCCACCACGGGACATCCTGGGAGGTTCAAGATAACCGAACTCATTCTCAGGAACTACTTATGGCCAAGGATACCAGGAGATGTGAGAATATATATGGATGAGTGCAGTAGGTGTCAACAAACAAAGACATTCCCAGCAAAACCAAGGGGGACTCTAGCTCCAAATGCATTTCCAACAAGGATTTGACAGTACATATTGGTAGACCTCATCATCCAATTACCACAAAGCCTGGAATATGATGCAATTATGGTAGTGGTGGATAGACTGTCCAAATAAAGTAGATTAGCACTAACAAATAGAGAGGTTATATCAGAAGGGATTGCAAGGATCTTCAGAGACATGGTGTGGAGGGACTTTGGACTCCAAGAGGTGGTGATCAGTAACAGAGGCTCTCAATTCATCTTAAAGTTCACAAAAGACCTATACTGACTGTTAGGGATAAAGATGAACCCTTTGACTGCCTATCACCCCCAGACAGATGGACAAACAGAACATATCAAACAAGAGGTGGAGCAGTATCTATGGCCGTTTGTCAACCATTGGCAGGATGACTGGGTGCAATGGTTGCTATTGACAGAGTTCATCTATAATGACAAGATCCAAGTATCAACAGGGTACTCTGCATTCTAGTTAAACTATGGACAGCATCCAAGGAAGTCCACAGAGCTATGACAGGAGACAGAAACAGAGGCAGCAGATGTGTTTGAGAGAAGGATGAAGAAAATAAGAGAGGAGGTAGCAGCAGCACTGGAAAAGGTGGCATCAGACATGAAGAAGTATTATAATAAAGGAAGGCAAGACATACCACAATATCAAGTAGGGGACAAGGTTTACTTGGAAGGCCTTAATGTCACCATCGACCGACCCTCAAAAAGACTAGAAGACAGATGTTATGGTCCATTCCCAATTGTGGCAAAAGTGAGAGAACGTGCCTATAAACTATGACTACCCTCTAATTGGAAGAACATCCATCCTGTGTTTAATACTGTCCAGCTATGCCCTGCCTGAACACCCACATCCTCCATACAATAAAAGCCAACATCCCCTCTACCAGTGATAACACCAAGAGGAGTAGAGTATGAAGTGAAGGAAGTTCTAGACTCCAGAATGCATAGAGGAGTGCTGTAGTATCTGGTAAAGTAGGTTGGATACCCCAAAGAAGAGAATTCATTGGCACCAGAGAAGAACATGAAGAATGCAAGATAGAAAACATAAGAATTCCACAAGTGATTCTTAGCTGCACCTAGGCACATAGGCCACATCTTCCACAGACTACCCTTTCACCCATACCAAGCCCTGGAGTGGTGATACATGATGAGATGATACAGAGTGTGAGTAATGTGTAGAAGGTCATTGCATGTGTGGTAGTGGTCAGCATAGCAAATTAGTGCAATGAGTGTACAATGGCAAGTATAACAGGTACACAATGCTTGGTGGTAGTGGATGCAGTAAGGCAGTGCAATGAGTGAATGACAGTGAGTGCGACACACATGTGTGACACACTCAGTGGTGGTAGACGCAGTGAGTCAGCATAATGAGTGTACAATGGCCAGTGCAACACATGTGCAACATGCTTGGTGGTAGTGGGCATGGCAAGTCAACACTACAAGTCCATGACAGCAATAGGTGCGAACTCAGACAGCCACAACAGATGCACAGGTGTGAAGGCAGGTGGGCATGACAGGTATGCAGGTGCAAACACAGGTGAGTACAACAGATGCATAGGTTCAAATGCAGGTAGGCATAACAGGTGTGCAGGCACAAGGGTGGCAGGTACATGGACATGTAAGGGTGCAGGAACAGGTACAGGTGTGAGGATAGTGTAAAGGTGGCAGGTACAGGTGCATGTATGGGTGCAAGGATGGTATGAGGGTAGGTGTTAAGTCCGCGTGTCAGGCGCTTAGCTAGTACTACTTCCGGAGGGGTTATCCGGGTTAGTACGAAGGTCTGTAACGGGGCCGAGGACCGAGACGGAAGTCGGACGGACTACGGACGGGGACGGAGGTGCCGGGAACTTAGGGTAGGTCGCGGAATAGTTCAATCCGGTCACTGAGGTGTTCGAGGTCGAAGGGACTTGGCTTCAACTTGTGTGTTGCGCCCTCCTCGATCGTCTGTCCCTAATTTCGGAAAGGAGACAGGAGTTTACCGGAAATGAATCGGAAACTAGAGGGTAGACTAAGTCGATATTCGTACTAGCGAACAGTCTAGTCGACTGGCAGACTATATACATGCGACTATCCTTGTACTATCTTTGCCGGTCATAAAACAAGAAGAAAGAGAGTACAAGGGGTCAATAGGAAGAAAGAACAAGGGAGTAAGGTACGCGATGATCCTGCGCATTGGTTATCAAAGTATCGGAACCTTGACTTCGGAGTCTTCGGAGGTTCGGAAACGCGGAACCTCGGAATGTATGTCGGACATCCGGAAATCGGTTAATCGGTCTTTGAGCGATCGGAAAAGTCCCGGAAAAGGTGTGGGTGGTTGTGGGGGCTGGTATGGGTTTATTGAGAGTACGGGCCATAACAGTAGATATGGATACAGATACAGGTGCAAGGGTGGTGGCTATAGGTGTGGGTGCAGATGCAAGGGCAGCACACCAATATACAATGGCAGATGTGAGATATGGGCAGAACAAGCCTGATGACAGATGCACTGCTACTCTACCAGACCATATGTATAGTTCTTAGGTAATTAGTTAAAGCTCAGTCTTGAGCTGGTCAATACCCTGACAAGTATCATTGCTCATTTCCCTCTTCCGCTCTCAGGTATTGAAACTCTTGTTGTTGCTGACACTTAGTCTAGTAAGCCAAGGAAGACATGGATTGGCTTTAATGTACTTGTGTTATGCCCTCCTATCCCTTCTGCCACTAGATTTTGGATATTATTTGAGAGAGGACTGTCATGATATCACCAGACATTTCTATTCAAACATGAGAATGAGATTTCCTTTCCAGTCATTACACATGGTTATATCCTCATTCTTAGGAAAGCCTGTTTATCCATTTATCCATAAACCATTCAACTCCCATCACCAATCCTCAGCCCTCCCATTGGAAACCATGCCCTCTGACTGGATATCATACCTACCATTCACCAGTCAAAACTTTGCCTGACCCTGATTGATAAATGCCTTTTAATTTCTGTGCCTTTATCTCACCGATCAACTCAACTCCACTCACCATTTCCTGAAATGGAAGTGCATCAAGATCTCACTCAAGATCCTGTTCAGATCTCACAGCAGCTTGGTCACAAAGTTTACTCAGCCCCTTGTACTTTTGTTCCCTTATTCTTTTGATTGGAGTTCTTCTCCCCATTAGTAACTCCCCTTGTTCTCAGTTACTAAGCCCTACTAGAATTAAAAATACTTACTAGTATATAATAAATATATAAAGTAAAAGTTTGGTAGTCTGATTATTGACTTATAATTTGACCAAGGCAATCCTCAATCAGTTTTCGAGCCTCTGTCAATGGGTTTCTACAACCTCACTCTATTCTAAACCTCTGTCTGAAGTTACAGATACTGTCAAGTACATGTACTGAGTATCCGGTAATTTGGCACTGCCAACTACGCAATAAGTCTATGTCCATGCACAAGTGACCAAAGGCATATACAAGTCACTTGTCTACTCCTTTTCCTCAATTCTACTTCAGGACATCCTATCCTTGTTTTATCCTCGGCCATGACCCTATTGTTTTATATTTGGTCACTTCCTATTGTCCTATCCTTGGCTACATTTCTATTATCCTATCTTCCTTATTCTATTCTTGTTTACATTCCTTTATTCTATTCTTGATTATTGTAGACAATACCCCCACATGTTCTGCATACCTTATTATTCTACATTCCTTATTCTACATCTTGCTTCTTAACCTATATAAGTAGCACATACATGTACATACTTCCTCATTCTGGATATCAACTTAGTGTAGGCTTCCTTGTTATCTCTCCTCCTGTCTAAAGTCCTCCCTTGGGCTGGCACCTTCGGTACCTTCACCGATACCCCTTCTGTCAGAAATCAGTCGCATGCACAGAAGGTAGGGTGCAACATATGAGTACATTGAAGCCAAGCCACCCCAATTGGTCTTTAGGACTTGACTGATTCCCAACATTATTGTTGGCATTTCTGATGCCTGACAGATATAATGAGATTTAGGAGGTATAGTATATACAAACTGAAGCCAAGCCCTATTCTGACCCTCTGCAAAGTTTCAACCTTGCTGAGATATAAACTTAAGAACCTTGCTGCTTACATTCTTAATAAGGACCAAGAATATTAGTACCAAATATACAGTACACACTGACTTGGAGGAAGATATGTATATATGTAACTTAAGTTGATAGTCTAAATAGAAAATACATATACAATAATGTTCTACCTATATAGTAAAAGGAAATAGAGATAGATAACCATAAGTATAGAACAGGGTAGCATAAGAGATGTTAATTCAAATAGAGAGATAGAGAATGGGAATATATGCCTGTATATAAACCAAAGTATACTGAAGTGAAACAAAGCAAACATAAATGAATAAAGTAAAGCAAAGTAGGATAAGGGATGTGAAGAACCAAATGTACTGAGCTGAGAATAAATTGTCTGTAGTGACTTGTGAATATTTTTGACTTGGTCATTATAATTAGAATTAGAATAAAGATGTTTGAACCAAGGCTTAGTGAATTGTACTTTGACAGGCGTTTTAGATAAGTCTTCATCATGTAATTTTATATAATATTCAGGATTTAACTTGGGCTAATAAATGATAATTACCAATCATTCTCCTCAGGTATCAAATCAAGATCTGGGTTGGTTGTCATCCTTGTGCACACACCAAAATGCCCCATTCTCTTGTTAAGGAAAACACATCTACTAGCTTGTCAAATATCAAAGGTTGGTTTGGTAGGTTTCCTCCTAAAATTGTAAAGTTCAGCTTCCGCAGAAACTTGAAATGGACTGTTGAAAGGGTCCGGTCAACATGTTTCCATGAACACCAGTCCTCCGACTGCACATATTCGTAGTCAAGATACACATCGACATGGATCTCTTCTAACCGGTTGGAAGAATTGATGGAAAAAAGCAACCGCTGAAACCAAGGCATTATATCTACGGACTTGTACTGGACAACGGCGTCCACATGCAGGAGTGTGATTTCCGGATTAAAATTCAGATCAATGTCGGCAATAATACCTGATGTGTCTGAAACGTGTTTTTTTTTTCAAATCAGGAAATGAATCAAAACTTGCTGAAAAAAAAAAAATACAATAAAAAGAATGGATATTTGCTTACCTTTTGATATGCGAAGTTGGAGTGTCTTGAGTGAGCTGCCGATGGCATGCAGGAGCCGGTTGACAGCATTTCCGCTTTTTTGGCGCAAGGGGTGTAGACACAAAGTGTGGATGTGCGATACTTTGAATGGGGATCGAGGTTCAAGCAACCATTCAAGTATACAATAGTCGAGATCAACATAGGCCAACCGCAGGTCGGAAAGGTGTCTCTCGTTCCGCAGGTCGCGCTCTTGACCCGTTTCATCCTCCACTCCTTGTTCCAGTTCCAGTTCCCATTCCCGTTCCTGTCCATCTTCGAGCGCCAGGGGATTCTGTATCCATTTGAAATTAATGGTATAGAATTTGAGGCAAGTAACGCCCCGAGCGTAGTGCAGAAACCGCGCAAGATCGTCCATGTGGTCGAAAAGAGTGTTTGAGATCGCCACAAGTTGTAACGAGGGCAGCTGGACTACGCAACGCAGAGCCTGCGCGACGTCCTGGGTCATTTTTGCCCAGGGCATGTACCTGAGGTCGATCATCAGTGCCTCCACTGCGCAAAGCTGGCGCAGCACCAATGGGAGCTTCTCGTCCATGTAGTGAACCAGAGTGGGCAGCTCCAACTTCAATCTTTTAACGTATTGAGAAAGATGGGGAGAGTCGTGTAAAGTTTGGTATAGGCGGTGGAATAGAGATGTGCCTTCGGGCCTCTTGCGGTAAAATTCCTTGTGGATGCTTATCGTGCGAAAGAGGTTACGTTGGCTTGCGGGGACCCATGAACGGCAGACCAGTGAGCAGCGGCGTAGAAAATAAGAATGATCATGACGGAGGTTGTCGATAATGGCGTCGATCAGTTCTTGAGGTAGCTT
>QLPI01008736.1:9287-22780 GCA_003314275.1 Chroogomphus rutilus
AAAAAAAAAAAAAAAAAAAAAAAGGAAAGTCTGATCGAAAAGATCAAAAAGGTTTTTTGAGAACTCCTTTACAGAGAATGGCTCGCAGAGAATTGTTTGGGCATCATGAAGAATGCGCCCCGCACACCACTGGGATCATTAGTAATAATGGCACAACGCGTGAGCTGGGACCCAAATCTTCCTCTATAGAACTGGAATCCTTGTTGTACTGTGGCCTTGGTACCTGATACCAGGGTGTGGTGGCCTTTGAGTCAATGTTTTTGATCCATTTGTCCATGTGCGCTCTAGCTCTTCACGCATCCTCTGTATTTATGAATGTAAGCATAATGTTACCCGCTGCAGACTTGGTGATTCCACACAAGGGAGAGGACATTGGTGGAGAAGTATTGGGACTGCTGTCAAAGAAGTTAGTTATAATATTACTACAATAGGTTGTGACTATTGCCAGCCTCATTTCAGAGTTGCGCGTCCTTAGCGATGTTCTTTAGCGAGATGAATATCTGGTTCTGCTGTAGTTCGGCGGCCACCTTTTGTTTCTGGACGGCTGCTTGATTCGAGTTTCCTGTCAAACCTCGTTTAACAGCCTTAACGTGAAAGAGGGTGCTGTTTTGGACAGAGAGCGCTGGGCCAGATCTGGTTGCAACTGCCTCTTTAATGTCTGCGACTGCCTTCAGCAGGTCATTGTTTGTAACCAGACTATTGTCACCGTATATCAGCGAGGCCTCTCGTAGTAGCTTGGCAATTGCAGTTAGCTGCAGGGATCCTTCTTTGCCTACATTCCAGGATATGCCCCGCTTGAAGTCTCTGAACGACTCCAGGGCAGACGCTAAGGCTGAGATGTCAGTCTTATTACAACATTAAGTTGTGCCTCTGGTTCCCAGGACAGTAACCGGGTCTCCTGGGTCAGTCATATGCGTTGGGAGCGAGTAACTCTACTTTGAGGGATGGATTGGTTGGGCGCTAAGCTGCGAGCTGGCGGTGTGATGGCAGCAGCGGCCGGTTTGGGTATGGGTATAGGTGTAGGTGTAATGTGTAGGTGGATGTATGAGTATGGGTGTGAGAGAGTGATAACTTAGCTGTCTTGGGCCTTTTCCTTGGTCTGAGAGGCAGAGCCGTGCCTTTCGGATCGTGGGAATTAAGGTTGAGGTGGTAGTATAGGTCCAAGAGAGCTCCTGGGGGGGGTGTCTTGGGACGTAGAGGCTTACCGTGCAGGTAATAACTTCAATGTTTTGTCGGACCGTGGGAATTTTGGTTGATGGTGGTGGTGTGGGTCCAAGAGCCGTCCGCTAAACGCCTGAATAGACGCGTGGTATTTCAAATTGTCACGAATATCGCCGCACGTTGTATTCGCCAGCGGTCAATTTGACGCTGACATCGCTTTAGCCCCGGAACTTATAGTGCACACACATACGTCTCTCCGCTTGGCCCATTGACGCCAACGTCGTTTAAGGTCGCTACTAAGCACTATTATGCCGGAGCATTTGCACTCCAATCTACAATCTTCGTCGGGGGGCATAAACCTCGACTGGAGAAATGTCACCATCAGTCAGCATACTTAATGAAAAGTGACTCAGAATCGAAGAGCTGAGACATTTTCTTTGTCCGTTGCAGATGCAGGGGTGACGTCAATATACCGATCACCAATAGTAAGTGCGGTGACCACTTAGAGCCTTTCAAGTCCAGCCTCAAAATTTTTTAGACCCTCCGGTCGATGTGTTAGGCTTCCTCAAACCTGCTGAACGGGCATCTTACAACAAACGCAACGCCGCTGAAGATGTCCAAAACTATGGATGCATGGAGAACACGCGTGTACGAATATTGGATGACCTCGAGAGATGCGCGCGCGATGCTTCAGGTGCAAAGGTCTACTGGCTAAATGGTCAGCTTGGAACGGGAAAGACAAGCATCGCTCACACTCTCAGCAAGCGTTTGGATGAGCAGAAGATCCTCGGAGCCAGCTTTTTCTGTTCTCGCCCAAGCTTAGCATTAACCGATGCAACACGTATCATTCCTACAATTGCTAACATGCTTGCTCGATCTAACCCCCAGATCCGAACAGTAATGCATGACCTCCTGATGAAGACACCTGATGTGGCTGATCTCAGCTCCATCTCCGACCAGTTCAAGTCCCTGTTGATAGAGCCCATTAAGCTTGTTGCAGAAAGCCAACATCTACTTGACAATATTGTTGTTATAGATGCTTTGGATGAATGCCTGGAACCTAGGAGTGTAAAGCTGTTGATACAGTTGATCCTTAATGGTGTAGTTGACATACCTCTGAAATTCTTTATTACAGGCCAACCTGAGTCCTGGATCACCTCATCTTTTCAACACAGTCCTGCATCTTCTCTT
Organism: Chroogomphus rutilus; assembly: GCA_003314275.1. Classification (NCBI taxonomy): domain Eukaryota; kingdom Fungi; phylum Basidiomycota; class Agaricomycetes; order Boletales; family Gomphidiaceae; genus Chroogomphus; species Chroogomphus rutilus. The sequence continues at coordinate 11,640 of QLPI01008736.1, forward strand.
CAGGAATTTACCCTATATATAGGATCATTAATGGATGATGAACAAACTGATATTGAAACATACCTGAGATCCTCACTGTCAAATATTGTCACCAAGCACAGATATTCTCAGCCTAACCTTCCCTGGCCAACCAAACCCAAGTTAAAGAGTCTTCTTGACCAGTTGGTTTGATTATTCATATTGTTACATACCATTGCAATGGTTGGTGAATACATGTAACAAGTTGCTGTTTAAATAGTACCCACAGACTAGTGCCAGATAACCTGGCATAGTGGCCTTTTGGCCCAGTTAGAAGAGCACATTACTATGGGAATTTGTTGCCTTTCACACATATACACTGCCACTGTGGTGTGGTATATCGATGACACAGATGTAAATCCTAAGATGCATATAACCTGAACTCACATGCTCAATATTGCCTCTCCTGTCGTTTCTAGAATTTGATTATGGACCAAGCATTCAGGAATCTCCTGATTGATACAGAAAAGATGTCAAGATAGGAATCACTTGCCACAGTGGTCTGTCTGCAAAACCCATTGTCCATTTCTGGGATCACTTCCTTGTTAGAGAAGACCCACAATGTCATGACCACATACCATGCTCTGACTTACTCGGCAGTACCGACCGACCGACCCTTACTCATATCATCCCATGGTGCACGGTTTTGGCTTGGTACACCCGGTTCATCACCTGGTTCATTATCCTTTCCCCAGACCCCTATTCTGTATCATCCCTACACTCCCTGTCCTTCCCCTCACTTGCTTACCCTTGGGACGTTCATTATTCATTGCCACTTTCTCGCAGCCCTATTGTTTTATTCTCAGCCATTCCTTATTGTTCTATTCTTTCCCACAATCCCACCCACTTATATTTCATTGTCTTACTCTCACATTATTCTATTCTAAATCGCTGTGGACAATAACTCTCTGTCTGGATTTGGAATGCCACAATAGGGAATGTGGAACACATACTTGAGGGACATTTAGATACCATGCAATGTCTTGCTTTCTCGGCTGATGGTGCACATATTGTATCTGGCTGTCAAGTACATGTACTGAGGCCCGTCTATTTGGCATTGCCAACTGAACAAACCATTCTATATCCACGACCAAGTGTCCATGCCACATGCATAACACTTGGTGTGCCGGTCTTGGCTTGGCACATCTGCCATCCACATTCCTCGGTCCGTTTCACCTTGGGACTTCCTGTCCTTGTATTATCCTCGGTCACGACTCCATTGTTTTATACTTGGCCACTCCTTATTGTCCTATTTTGAGTCACGACTCTATTATCCTGTCTTTTATTGTTCTATCCCTGCTTTGCATTCCTTGTTCTAATTTTATCTGTTGTGGACAATAACCACATGCTCTGCATACCTTGTTGTCCCACATTCCTTATTCCACATGTCGCTTCTTAACCTATATAAGTAGGACATGCATGTACATATTTCCTCATTCTGGGTATCGACTAGGCTTAGGCCCTTCTACCTTCTTCTCCTCTGTTAAGTCCTCGACTCGGGCCGGCATCATCAGCATCCCCCTGAGTATCTGTCTGTTGCAAATACAGTGGCACACACAGCAAGTAGGGCGCAATGCACGAGCACATTGAAGCCAACGCCACTACTCTTGGCCTGCAGGACTTGGCCATAGTCCGCCTGACCTTTCACCAACACCCCTCGGCAGTACCAAAGTCCGTCAGTACCCGAAGCTTGACACCAGCTCAGAAGACAGCTCAGTCCTGATATGGAATACGACAACTGGGATACCAGAGGATATACTTGAGAGAGATGGCCCTTCTGTGACATCTGTTGCCTTCTTGTTGGGTGAAACACAAGTCATCTCAGGTGCAAGAAATTCTTCAGTTTGCATCTTGAATCTTATTACTGGAGAATCTACTACATTTTCCGAACCCTGTTGGAAATGCAAACCGCCAAAATCCCCGATTAGTAAGCAAGGCCATTGTTGGCCGTTTTAAGTCTTGCACAGTTGCAAGACACTCCTTTTATTATATTTTAAATTCAATTTATTGTTTCCAAGTATTATAAGTAGCTACAGTTCTTGTACAGTCTCCCTCAGTGGTTTGACATCGCGCAAACACTGAGGTAAGACATCATTTCAATTCCCGTATTGTATTTCGCTCACCTGTACTTGAGTAGACCTTGTTGTATAGGTGAATACATAGTGGTTTGTCATCACACAAACACTGAGACCTTGTTGTATAGTTTCTTGTTATTGTTACAGGTTATTGGGCCCCACTCCCACTCACATACCTAAGAGTTATCTCCTGAACCTTTCCCACTCCAATGTCGACAACAGCTCTAACCACCACCGATATCCTCCCATCCTCAGTCCCGAAGCTCATGCCAAATGGTTTGAACTGGACGGCATTTACCATGCGCTTCCAGGACGCCATCGAGGCCAAGGGCTTGTGGGGATATTTCGATGGTACTGCTGCCTGTCCCACTCTCAGCTCACCTCCTACTGCTAAAGAAGAGGCGGCCCTTGCTCAGTGGACAAAGGATGACCGTTTAGCAAAAGCCCTGCTCACTCACCATATCCCAGACTCAACCCTCATACGAGTCTACAGCAAAACATCCCTCAAAGACCGATGGGACTTGATACGAACCAAGTACTCAACCAAAGGGGCCTTCGCTCAGGCCGATTTGTGCTCCCAGTTCATGGAGTCAAAATGTCCTGACAAAGCAAATGTCCGTGAATTTCTAGACAACCTCCGAGTCAAAAAGGAGGAACTAGCAACTTATGGGGTGAACATCGAAGAGAAAGACTACCGTTCCACTATTATCAAGTCCCTACCCCCTCACCTATCTGTCAGGGGACGACCCTCTCCGAGTCCTAATGACAAGTCCGAGGTCCTATCTCGGACTCCACATAAACTCCGAGGATGAGAGACCAGAGTCCAAAAGACCACCGATGTCAGAGGATGAACTCCTCCAACTCCGAGGTCCTATCTCAGACTCCTCCAACTCCGAGGTCCTATCTCGGACTCCTCTAACTCTGAGGTCCTGTTTCGGACTCCTCTAACTCCGAGGTCCTATTTCGGACTCCTCCAACTCTGAAGCCCTATCTTAGGACTCCTCCCAACTCCGAGGTCCTATCTCGGACTCCCCCCAACTCCGAGGCCAGGAGACCCAGGTCCGAGGGACCACCGAGCAGGAGGTAGGGATCTTAGCATGATGACCGGAACTGGGAATAAGCGCCTGTATTGATTTATAAGCTAGTGCACAGACCACTTACATAAAGGGTATAAAAGAGGTTCACTAGCAGCGGAGATCCTTAGACTTTCCTCTTCGGATTTCCCCTGCTTAGGTGAGAGCCCTACATGTACTTAGGTAGTAGCTATAATTGAACTTCGGATTTCCCCTGCTTAGCTCGCCTCCGAGATATACCTCGGGGCTGTAAGAGGGTTGCCCTTACACTATCTGCCTTTGCGTCAAATTTGCTTGCTGGAGCCAAATTATACAGCTTGTCAAAAAAGATTGACCCAGATGAGCTCATTGCACTCACATCAGAAGAGTATGAGCGCCATCAAGCTCAACATGCTTGTCGCAATACAAGCACCCCCAAAGGAACTGAAAAGGATGAAGCTTTGTCAGTAGTTTCAAACGGCAAAGGGGGACGCACTCTGCGAAAAGTGCCTGGGACCTGTTGGAACTGTGGAAATAAAGGACACTTCAGAAACAAATGTCCTAATCCTGCCAAGGTTGCTGATAACAAGAAACACCACTCACCTAACAATGGCGGCTCTGCCAATGCTGCTCTCGAGTCTGACCATAAAAGCGAGGCTGCCTTCCTGGCAGTCAACTCGGATGACGATAATGCCCTGATGCCACCACTGATATATGCATCTGACTCCAATTCCGATTCCAAGCATGAGGAAAGAGATGCAGTGGATGACGAAGGCTGGTTTTCAGAGGTTGAAGATGCGCTTGTTGATAACAAACTCACCGATGTGTCAATTTTAACAAATGAAAGCGAGAATGCTTCGCTTATTGAGCATGAAGGACTTCCAGTTGACGAGCAACTGGAAGATGCATATGCTGTTAGCGCAAACCCTGAAAGACCAGTGAACTCACCTCGCATGGAAGTATATGACTCTGGATGTACTCGGCACATCACTCCCTATTGCAATGCAGTAACAAACTTCACTGCAACCCCTCCGAAGATGTTCCAAGCAGCTAATAAGCAGAGTTTCAATGCGGTTGGAACAGGAGAGATGATAATCGACATACCTAACGGTGCCGATATCTCTCAGTTACGACTCACTGAGGTGCTCTATTCACCCGAAGTCGGTTATACACTTGTTTCTATTGGACGCCTTGATCAAACCGGACTGTCTGTCACGTTTGGCGATGGGAAATGTACTGTAAAGTCGAGCAATGGAAAACAGATTGGCCAGATACAGAGATCTAGCCATGGCCTGTACCGGGTCATGTACGATACCGATGCAGCAAATTCTGCTATTGAGGTGCTAACACTTGATCAGTTCCACCATTGCATGGGTCATATCTCACCTGAGACAGCGAAGAGACTCGTCGCTAGAGGTTTTGTCACAGGAATTAAACTTGTCCCATCACCGACAGGCAAACCCTTCTTCTGCGAGTCGTTTGTATATGCGAAGGCAACCCGCAAACCTGTTGCAAAAGCCAGAGAAGGCAGTCGTGCTTCTACTTTTGGAGATGAGATACATAGCAACCTGTGGGGACCCGCTCCAGTTGAAACCAAGTCTGGAAAGCGATATTACATTACTTTCACTAATGACATGTCACGTCTCACTCACCTTTACCTCCTGCATACCAAAAACGAAGCATTTGGCACTTTCAAAGAATACGCCAGCTGGGTCAGCACACAGCTCAACGCACACATTAAGACACTGCATTCTGAAAGAGGTGGCGAATATCTGAGAAAGGACTTTGTGCTTTATCTAAAGTCCCAAGGAATCATACAAAAACTTACCATCCATGATACTCCACAGCACAATGGTGTGGCTGAATGCCACAACCGTACCATTGTAGAACTGGTCCATGCACTCTTGCATGCAAGTAGACTGCCAAGGTTCCTCTGGGGAGAAGCTGCATGACATGTTGTGTGGCTAATGAATAGGACCTCAACGAAAGCAGTCAGCGGTCAAACACCTTATGAAGCCGCATTTGGCAGCAAACCTAACTTACTGCATGTGCGTGAGTGGGGAGAGAAGGTATGGGTGCGAACAGAGGGTGGTGATAAGTTAGGAGGCTGTGTAACAGAGGGACGCTGGGTTGGCATCGATGATCAAAGCAAAGGGCTCAGAGTATACTGGCCAGACAAGTGGACTGTCACTGTAGAAAGGAACATCTATTTTGACACCAGCGCAGCGTCAGCTTCTCGTCTCGAGGGGGAGGAATGGCAAGTTATCGAAATGACAACTGACGCACCTTCCTCTGCAGCACACAAACCTGCTGTCTCATCAGCACCTCCTGCTCTTGAAACATCACCCACAACTAACCCATCCAACTCTGAAAATGAAGCCCCTATGAAACAAGTACGAAAACCAAGTCAGCATCTTCGAGATATTTTAGATGGACACGGCACCTCCACTCACCGTTCATCTGACCCGGCTATCACCCCAGGAGAACAACTACCTACCATTGTTGAAAGGTCACCTTAAATTCTTGAAGGAGAAGGATTAGCCGACTGGATGATGTTAGCAGCAAATGATGATGAATACACACTTGTAGCCAAAACTAGTGAAGTCGAAGCAATTGAGCCTCACTCTTTAGCTGAGGCCAAATGCTGTCCTGACTGGGAGCTGTGGGAAAATGCAATTCACAAAGAATTAGCTTTACTCAAGCAATCAGGAACTTGGGAACTTACCGATCCACCCAAAGATGCCAATATTGTTGGCTCTAAATGGGTTTTCCACGCAAAAAAGGATGCAGCTGGAAATGTCGTCCGGTACAAGGCTCACCTCATTGTGCAAGGCTTCTCCCAAGTCCCAGGTGTTGATTACTTTGACACTTTTGCTCCCGTAGCCATCAATCCAAACCGTACTAGCCCTAGCTACTGCAAATGATATGGAGTTGCATCAGATAGATATAAAAGGCGCATACTTAAATGGTGAACTCACCGAAAATGAAACTGTTTACATGGCACAGCCACCTGGCTATCACACACCCAACTCCTCAGGAAAAGTCTGCCACCTAAAGAAGACACTGTATAGGCTCAAACAGTCAGGAAGGTGATGGTATCAAAAACTCGTTGAAATCATGACTCACCACCTCAATTTCACCCGATGTGATGTTGACCAGGCTGTATTCTTTTGCAAGAATGATCACGAGTTGACCGTAGTACTAGTTCACGTCGATGATTGTACTATTGCCGCGTCCCAAGCTGACCTAATTGTTAGTTTCAAAAGGGATATAGCCAACCATGTTGAAATAACGAACCTGGGTGAACTGCATTGGTTGTTAGGCATAGAAATAAAACGAAATCGCGATCGATGTACCATCTACCTCTCCCAACAATCGTACATCGCCTCGATCCTTTGCCGGTTCAACTCGATTAGCTAAAGCCTGTGTCCATGCCCATGCAGCATGGGCTGCTCCTCTCCATGGCTGCGACCCCTAAGACAACGACGGAATGGGCCATGATGTGCGATACGCCATACAAAGAAGCCGTAGGATTGCTGATGTACGCTGCGTTCGGAACTAGGCCTGACATTGCGTTTGCCATCCAATCCATGTCATGTTTTTCAACCAAGTATGGACCTATTCCCTGGAACGCTATCAAAAGGATCTTCCAATATCTAAAAGCCACAACTCACCTTTGGTTGACATACGGCCACGGAGATGGAGCCTTGATAGGATATGCCAATGCTGATGGCAGCATGGCCCACGATCGACATGCGATCTCCGGATATGCGTTTATTATACACGGTGGCATGGTATCCTGGAGTGCTAAAAGACAAAATGTTGTTTCATTGTCCACAACTGAAAGTGAATACATTGCAGCGACTCACGCAGCAAAGGAAGCACTCTGGCTTCGCTCCCTCATAAGGCAAGTTTTCGATGTCAAACTTGCGCCTATGACCTTGTTTTCCAACAATCAATCCACGATCGTGCTGGCAAAGGACCATCAGTATCACATGCGTATGAAGCACATCGATGTACGGTTTCACTTCATATGCTGGATCATCGAACAAGGACCGATTCGCCTCATGTACTGTCCCACCGACGATATGGTGGCCGATACGTTGACTAAAGCCTTGCTGTCCATGAAGGTGAAACACTTCACTGTCGAACTCGGACTGTCAATGGTTTGAGGGGGAGTGTTGGAAATGCAAACCACCGAAATCCCCGATTAGTAAGCAAGGCCATTGTTGGCCGTTTTAAGTCTTGCGCAGTTGCAAGACACTCCTTTTATTATATTTTAAATTCAATTTATTGTTTCCAAGTATTATAAGTAGCTACAGTTCTTGTACAGTCTCCCTCAGTGGTTTGACATCGCGCAAACACTGAGGTAAGACATCATTTCAATTCCCGTATTGTATTTCGCTCACCTGTACTTGAGTAGACCTTGTTGTATAGGTGAATACATAGTGGTTTGTCATCGCGCAAACACTGAGACCTTGTTGTATAGTTTCTTGTTATTGTTACAAACCCATCTCCATCGCATTGCCAGATGAAAGCCAAGTTACCCACATCTTCCCAGGTGTGTTTCAAATCGTCACCTCAAAGGAGCATCTTGTGTCCCTATCTTTCAATAAGGACTGGGTTCTTACAGACCCTCTGTTTGCACCTTGCTATTTTCCCCCTGAGTTTTGCAGCTTTTTCTTACATTCATTCTCTAAATCCAAAGCATGTTTTGGATATAATACAGGGCAGCTTGTTATTGTAGATCTTAATCCTGTATAGCCCTGATCAGATAATACTGAAAAAGTATTGCTCCCTCTGGGCTGTTTTCATACTTGACTCATTTGATGTTATCATGCCTATATTAGGCAAGAGCAACTCTCTCCATATCAGCTCTTAATGTTTACCATGACCTCTCAGTCACCCCATATTAGAATTGCCTGACCCCAATATCATCATTCTATTGACACTGGATGCTGGTATTCTGAACTTGCCCCTAACCTCCTTTTTTCAAGTTTTTATCTTTTGGAGTATAACCTTAGGTAAATGTATTAGGTCTCATTGTGCTATCTATCTCTGCAAGCACATCATAGGTATAGCTCTGGATGCTTCAGGTTGTCTGTGATTATTAAGAACCACTATGCCAGCTTCCCCGACTATTCAAACCAGCCCCATTTAGCCAAACTCAGCCTCATTTGCCATTTCAGCTATATGCTCCATAGCCTTCAAATTCAGTGCCCCTCATTATTCAGTCTATTTCATCTTAGCATCACATGTAACATTCAATATGCTCCACTTATTACATCCATCCTCTACATGCTCACACATTCATTCTCAGAATTTCTATTGACCACTTCATCATTATGACTTTTAATATTTCCTTATATTTTCTGCTCCACTTTCCTTATTTGCAATTCCATTCTGTCATTTCTATTTCTGATATCTGATCCATTGCTATGTTCCTTATAGGTAACTCTACTAAGTATTGGGATGATAAGTCATCCCACACTGTTATAGGGGAGATCAAGATTGGGACATAGCATTCTACTCTTGCACTTTCAATCTTTGGCCTTCTCATCTATTATAGGAATCTATTTGACTCCTCATAAATAAGCAAGTAGTATAAGATCTTGTACATTCAGTAGTCTGCTCTTCAGTCAGAATATCAACTAAGATTTTGACTGGATTCCCCATTCACTTCCATCTTAATTTCCATCTCACTATTATGTTCTCTGTCTATATAAAATTAGGGTCCAGTATGGTCCGGTGGGTACAACATATAAGTCAAAGCCATTTTCTATTTCAGAACCTCACCATTGTTACTACACTAGGAGATATTACATTAGGAATTATGACTACATCCTTTCAATATCCTAACAGTGATATAATATATATGGTCCTTTATATCCCCTCCATTGGTCCTATTTATGCCTGCCCCTCTATCCTCTCCTGTGGCCATTCTCCTTGAGTTAGACCCCCTCATTTCTCTATTCTTTTTCTCTCTCTCCTCCTCTTATTTCTTGACCCCTTTTACTTTTACACTTTGTTGTTTTATCCTCACTCATCTGCTTTCTACTTCCTCTCAGTCTTTGCTCATCTAGTGGGGTCTCTATTACTCTCTCCATCTTTTACTGTTAGTATCTTCCTGTTTTGTTAGGTCCCTGAATCTAGCTGTGATTTTCACATGGTGTTAGGTATCGGTAATGCCGATAGTAGGGATGGGCATCGGCTAAGTCCTGCAGACCAATTGGGGTGGCTAGGCTTTAACATACTCATGTGTTGGGCCCTGCTTTTCCATGCATGCTACTAATTTGGATAGAAGAAAGACCCAGGAGGGTGCCCAGAGTTTCAGCCCAAGTAAGGGACTTCAGATGGGAGAAGGGGAGACTAGAGAATGTAAACCAAGTCAATATTCAGAGTAAAGAACCATCTACATATATTCACTACTTATATAGGTAAAGAAGCAAGATGTGGAATAAGGAATGGAGAACAATAAGGTATGCAGAGCATGTGGAAGTATTGTCCACAGTGATCCAGAATAGAATAAGGAATGGGGATGAGAATAGAATAATGAAAATATGATAATAAAAATGTGACCAAGAATAGAATAATAGAGAGTGACCAAATATAGAACAATAGGGTTATGGCTGAAGATAAAACAATGGAAAAATGTCCTGAGGTAGAATGGGCCGAGAAATAAGGAGTTGGCAGGGTGGGATTAATAGATAATGAGTAGTGAGGAGTGGTGTTAAGATCGCATATCCGGTGCTTGGCTAGTGTTTCTAGGATTGTTTTCGAGGGTTCCTAACAGTCTCCGGAAGTCCTTGTTTCCAGAGTATTTGGATTTGGAGGTCGGTTTGGTGGAGGGACAGAAGGACAGAAGTGCAGGTTTTTGGACTATTCATGGTATAGGTAGATCAACTAGTCGTTTGAGTGGTACGAGGTTGCAGGGACTGGCTTCAACTTATGCATTGCACCCTCCTCGATCGTCTGTCCCTAATTTCAGAAAGTCAGAAAGTTACCGGAACTGAATTGGAACTATGACGTAGAACTAATTTGATATTCATACTGGCGAATAGTCCAGTCGAATAGTGGTTTATATACATGTATCTATCCTTGTACTATCTTGTGCCAAGTAAAGACAAGGGGACGGGGAGAATACAAGGGGCTAAATGGGGGGTGAGAACAAGGGGCAAGGTACGTGTCAGTTTAAGGTTGTGTAAGTGCAGAACCTTGTTTACCGGAGTTGTGGAAGGTGTCGGGGTTGGACATCGTGGTTTTCCAGTTGGGTTCACGGAAAGTCTGTTTTGGGGGGTGGTTCAAGTTGGTTCATAACAGTGTCCCCCCTTCAGGGACGAGCCCTCGAGGTCCTATGTCTGTTGAAGCAGTGATTAAGGCAGATATGATCGTGGGAGTGTTTGTGGGTGCCTTGTAGCTCATAGGCGCCGGTATCCATTTGCCTATAAAAAGGGGGTTCCTCAGGGTTGGCGGGTTTTCCCCCAATGGATGACACAAGTTTGCATCGGATGGAAAATTCTGGGGCTTCCTCCTAATCTTTCCTGAATGGGGGGTCCCTGGTGGTTTCTTGGGTGGACCTGGAAAGGGCCATGTGGCATCTGAGGAGTATCGAAGATGAACTGGCAATCCTTTGGGCTCATGCTATTGGAGATGGTTTTTCTTCCGGTGAGTGGGTTCCTTGGACATTCCTCTTCCTAGATAACCTCTTCCTCTTTGTAAGGGCCTGGTCAAGTCCCCATCCCTCAACCTCCTGGAAGCATCTCTAGTGGTCACTCCAAGCAGGAGCCTGATGGGATTATGAGCAAATACAGTAGGATTGAAGAATTCTTTAGGCAGCTAATTTATTTATCTCCTCAGTATAGTCAATAACTGAAATGTATATTCGAAAATATACCTAATTTATTTATCTTACAAAAGAAATCAAGAGAATTAGCCTTAAAGGCTTGTACAATATTTTACACAACTCACCTCCTCAGTATAGTCAATAACTGAGGAG